>JANIPM010000231.1:10859935-10889295 GCA_027478405.1 Erythroxylum cassinoides
AATGCATATGTCCCAATTTACATTTTCAGTCAGTTTACATTTCAATGCCCAATTCCCATTTCTTCGGACCTTCGGTCTGGTATTTCAGTCATAACAGTTTTCACATTCATAAGCAGTTTGGCTTCAATGTCAAAACAGCCCATCGCTTGGACCTTTGGTCCGAGATTTCAAACAAAATCATTTACAGTTAATTTCATTGAAGCATTCACAAACAGTTACACATAATTAGCACTTCCATTCAGAATTTTGCTCCTCGCCGCGACCAAGGATTCCTTGCCGCGGCCCAAAACGGGTTGCTTGCCGCGGCGAACACCTTCACTTAGGCTCACCGCGACGCAAACAAATGGACTCATCGCGGCGTAAATTTGCACGCTTGCCGCAGCGAGTAACTGTTTACTCGTTGCGTCGAGGCCCTCAGCGCACGCCGCGACGTGTGAAGCTCCGATCGTCTTCTCCGATTCTCTTTTCTCATTTCTCTCTCTAAAACTAGTCATAACTCACTCTAAACTACCCAATCTTTCACAATAAATGTCATAAATGCAATAAACAACCATAAGAACATATTAAAGCCAAAAATACTTACCAATCAAGCCTTAAAATCCTCAAATCTCCAAATCTTCCGAAACCCTATCATCTTCTCTAACACCCACAGTTTCACTCTCAAAGCTAAATAATCTTTATCTTCCACAAGAATCACTCTAAGCTTGCACAAGGAGAGGAAACAACAAGCAACAATCGAAGGCTCACACCCACGGAAGAAATCGAAAGTCACCGAGGGAGGAAGAAGGAGATTTTTGCCCTAGGTTCAAGAAATGCCCAAATTTAAACCTAAGATATATATAAAGATTCAAAAGATATAAGTCTCCAAATTCTTTAAATTTCAGTCTCCAAATTCCAGTGGCTCAACATTTTTATTCCTAACAGCATAACTCTAATTTTCTATTGCCATTGGACAATTATATCGGTACCATACGGTCAATCGGTCTGACACTCAAAAATTTTCGGTCCGGGCATTTTCTCCCAAATTTTCCAAAAAATTTCTAAGAGTCATTATCAACTGACGGTCACTCTAAAACATTTCCAATTCAACTATTCAGACCCAAATGTTCAATAATTCGTAACAAATCAAAATCAAACATTTTTATCTCAAAGATCACAAATCCCATCATAATCACAAATAATTGCCGGGAAAACATCATGAATGCATGTACCTACAAGTGCATGTGCCAATTGACTCATTTCACAATATGTAATGCAACAATCTAACCTGTCCCAATTTACCATTATAACCTTCTCATCGGTGACGGGATGTTACAGTTGTAGTCGTGACTCTAGTTTGAATTACAAAACAAGAACTTGATAAGATGGATATGCACGTCTTCTAGTATAATACCCAATTCAATTAAGTATATGAAGTGAAAGAGCTAAGAGATTAGGAATGCAAACACTAGGCATGAGCGTGAGAAATTCATAATGCAATGACTTTGGCAAAGATTTTAGGTTAGAGTTATAGTGTTGATGAGAGTGTTATGGTAGAAGTATATTCCTTATTTGTTTGCTCCCTATCAATATTAAGGTTGTAGCATCATAAACCTAGCAGGTTCTGCAACATGGGAAGGAGAGTTAAGAAACATAAAAATTTATCCACAACGTCAACATAAAATATCATAAAGCATTTATCATTCTAAAGCATAACCAAAAACTATGACCATACCACCTTAGAGAAACAAGCGAAATAATCGGGCAAAGAACACTCCAACATTTAGAAAAATATGCATTACTCTTTTGTTTTCTTCTTTCCTACAATTAATCATATAATAGAATAGAGAAGTGATTCAGATCCTCTAAAAGGAGCTCCCACTAAATGCAAGGGTTTAAAATGTATTCCGTATGGTATAAATCATATAAAAAGAATTTCCAACAAAGAAATATACATCACAAAATCCTCGTAGATTGAAAAAGACTCCTAGATCTCTAAAGATGATTTTATAACTAGAAGTTTTCCATACTAATTCTAAAAAAGTACTAGAGCTTTGATATTTGAGTTTACCATCATTAAAGCAAACTAAATTTATATGTTATAATCCTCTAGCTGGAGGTTTTGTTGGTTTCATGCATGCATGCAGAAGAAAATGGACGACATCAAAGGGCTAATAGTCAGTTATAAGTTGTTAGAAAGTTGTTTCTATGATGTAACAAACTGGTTTTAAAAATATTTTTACCGCTCGGCTTAATTTCAGCAGCTACATATACAAATATTTTGTATTGTTTTCGAGATATGAAAAAATATATTCTCAATATATTTCTTCCTCCTTTCCTTCATGGTATTAGAGCTTGAGCTCGATCCAAACAGTAGTTGTTTTCTTCTTTGTGTTTCGTCCAAATAAGCTATGGCCCAGAGGAGTTATATCCAAGCTTTATAAACATAAGAAGAAGAAGGGTCTAGATCAAATGAAGAGGAAAGGAACAGAACTATGGATCAAATATTAGATCCATATGTTGAAGACATCAATCAAGGAATACCATAACACAATCGCGAATCAACAAACAACGACAATCTAGGTTTAATCCTCGTAAGTTCTGTATTAAACGAGAAGAATTTTATTTCATGGAAAAGGTCTATGTTACTGGCGTCAAGTGCAAAAAGGAAAACCAGTTTCATCTTAAAGGATGATGCACCAAATGTCGACTCAGATGAGTTTGTGTAGTGGAAATAATTTGACGTCCTGGTTTTTTCTTAGATCATAAACTCTTTGTCAAGGGAATTAGCAGATGTTTTCTTGTTTGCTCCATCTTCTAGGGAACTATGGAAAGAGATTGAGCAACGTTATGGAGAAAGTAATGGTCCACTTATTTTTCATCTTCGAAGGCGTCATGACAAGGAAATCTATCCATAGTGGATTTTTTCAATAAAATAAAGAGCATGTGGGATAAGTATGATGTGCTAAAACCTACGATGATATGTAGATGTGGAGGTTCCTGAATTATAACACAGGAGATTTGTCAAGAGGAGCAACTCATGCAGTTTCTTTCAGGCTTGAATGTAGAGTTTCATCATGTTAGGGATCAAATTTTACTCATGGATCCTCTTCCATCAGTAAACAAAGCCTACTCGATGTTGAAAATTGAAAAATAGAGAGATGTCGTTTTGTACACACAAATTGATTTCGCCAATGCTGTTGCCTCAACTACCAGATTTTAGAGCAATCATTTTGACAACAGTAATGCAAAGAAAAATGTTAAAGCAAGTAAGAACAAAGAAGACAAGTATTGCACGTTTTGTAAGAAAGGGGGACATGAAAGATCCGATTGCTTCCGATTGAATGGTTATCCTGAATGGTATAACGGTAGGAAGTTTACGAAACCTAGAAAATTTGCAGTCCAAGCAAATATGACTCACGAGGTACAAACACCATTGGAAGAATCCGAATCAGAACCACATATGGAGCAAGTTCGTAACCAAGATATACAGTTGCTGGTGTAGAGAGAAGTTCAGAAAATTCTGAAAGGGAAAATGATACAGGATTGTGGTCCAAGTGGTGCAGACTTCACGGCATTTGCAGGAGCCTGTGCAGGTAAGTCACATTTCATATCTGATTCTGTCAGTATTGAATCATGGATTATAGACTCAGGGGCTACAACACACATGAGTAATTCCTTATCTCATATGATAAATATTGAAAAGTTACATTTTCCTAAGCGTGTATACTTACTAGATGGCATGATAAAAAATGTGACTTACATTAGAGATGTATCTTTCAGTTCAGAATTCAAGATATTGCAAGTTCTTCATGTACCACAGTTTAAACACAAACCAGTGCTTGAGTGTTTATTTCTTGCCTAAGCATTGCGTTTTGCAGGACCAGAGTTGTAAAAAGGTGGTGGCCGTTGGAAGTTTAATCAACGGTTTATATTGCATCAATCAATCTTCCTTTGATCCTTCGGCTTTGTAGGAATTTAGCAGTAGCTCTTATTCTATTTTTACTGTAAGTAATAACCTAGAGGGTAGTTGTTGGGCCCGGGCCTCGGATCCCAATTCCTGAGGTGGCCTCTCGGTTTGCGTCTGCGACGGGTGACCCAAAACGTCGGACCCGATCCCAACATCTATACATAATTCGATTCATACATACATTTTCGCACACATAATAACATACACGCAATGCCCTCACATAATTTACCCTATAATTCTTTACTTACACCATATTTAATCTCAACTTAATCTCAATTATCCAATACTATGTCTTAAACACATAATTAACATAATCATGCTTAATAACATCAATAATAGATCATAAAAAAAATTCGGGGTCCAACAGTAGTATTGAGCTTTGGCATAAACTATTGGGACACATGTCTAAGGAGAATTTACAGAATGTGTGTAATTTTCCTCATTTGAATCAGATGGTTGCTTGTGATGTTTGTCATAAGGCAAAGTAAACAAGAAAACCCTTTTGTAACAGCAGAATTCAATCAACAAAACCTTTTGAATTGTTGCATATTGATTGTTGGGGACCTTACAAATGGAAATCTTTAACTGGTGATAGTTACATGTTAACCATTGTGGATGACTTTACTAGAGTTATATGGACAATTTTGTTTCGTAGCAAGGATCAAGTCGTTCAGTTATTTGAAGGGTTCTTTAAAATGGTTCACACTTAATTTGATACACATGTGAAGATGGTCCGAACCGATAATGGAACAGAGTTTACTGGGCATAACATGCAACTTGTTTTATGTAACCATGGAGTGATTCATCAGAAAGCATGTTCATATACCCCACAACAAAATGGAGTTGTTGAAAGACGGCATAGGTCACTAGTTGCTACTGCCAGAGCTTTATCAAAAAATCTAACATGCCAACAAAATTTTGGAGTGAAGCTTTGCTCCATGCCACTTACTTGCTCATTGTATCACTGACGAAAGTGTTAAGCTAGAAAAGTCCACATTAAGTTTTGTATCAAAAAACTCCTGATTATACCCAGTTCAAGGTTTTTGGTTGCTTAGGGTATCTGTTGAATACTAACCCTCGTAAAGACAAGTTTGATAGCAGGTCATTTTCAGGAATATACTTGGGAGGATCTCCTAGACAGAAAGGGTGGAAGATATATAATATGGAAACACACCAGATCAGTGTGTCCCGAGATGTGGAGTTCTATGAAGATCAATTTCCTTACCTGTCCAGCTATTCTTACTTTCACCAGAAAGAGAATAACCATCACCCATCCACTCTTTTACCAAATAGTTTCACTGCTGATCCATTGCAAGGGTCAACATATTCAGAACCTACTGAAGAAATCGATTGCCATGATTCATATATTCGTACGAATGCACAACAGATTTTACAATTCCCAGAATCATCCCATACAAATTCCCAGATAGCTAAAAACAGTAGTTCTTCAGTTGAGAGACAGTTGCCATAGCAACTTCTCACCCAAGACATTGTACGCAAACACTCAACCAGACCAAGCAGGCTACCGACCTGGCTATCTAATTTTGTTGTTAATCAGATCAATGTTAATGCTTCCGCAGATGTCTTTAAATATATGGATGATCATTCAGCCTTCTTTGCTAGAACCAAGAACCTACCATGAGGCAAAGGCAGATCCAAATTGGATCAAGACGATGCAGGAGGAGCTGGACGCTTTGGAGAAGAACCAAACTTGGCAACTGGTTTTCTTACTAGAAGGGAAGAAAGCAATCACGTCTAAATGGGTGTTCAGAGTTAAATATGCTCCTGATGGATTAGTCTCTCACTACAAGGCCAGGTTAGTAACTCGAGGCTATGACCAAGAATTGGGATTGATTATCATGATAGCTTTTCCCCTGTTACTAAGGTAGTTACAGTCAGGGTGTTTCTAGCAATAGTGGCAGCAAAACGGTGGCCATTATATCAGATTGACATCAACAACGCTTACTTGCATGGATCAATTAACGAAGAGATCTATATGCTTCCTCCAGACAGTTACACTAAAGCTCGTAAGGATCAAGTTTGTAAGCTCTCAAAATCCTTATACGATTTAAAGCAAGTGGGAAGACAACGGAATAAAGTTTTCACTGATAAGCTGTTGCAGATGGGATTCGAAAAATCTATACATGATTACTGCCTCTTCACCAAAAATACGTCAACAGATTTTATAGCTCTCATAGTATATGTTGACAATATTCTCATCACGGGCACCTCTATTCAGCTCATCCAGAATGTGAAACAAGTGTTGAATGATTGTTTCACTATCAAAGAAATGGGAGAGGCCAAGTTTTTTCTAGGCATTGAACTAGCTAGATCATAGAAAAGGATGTTAATTTCACAAACAAAATACATTCAGGATTTGGTGTAAATAACAGGATTATTACATGCACAACTTGTGACTAACCCATTTCCTTCAGAGGTTCAATTGACTGCTGATTCCAAATTGTATGCCACGATGGTTATCGAAGCTTGGTAGGAAAATTACTATATCTAGGTTTTACGAGACCTGATATATCCTTTGTGACTCAACAGTTAAGCCAGTATAAGAGTGCTCCCACAAAACTTCAGATGGATACATCTTTGCATGTTGTTAAATATTTGAAGGGAAACGTCTTCGACTTGCAAGCATATTGTGATTCTGACTGGGGGAGATGCAAAATCACTCGACGTTCGATGACAGGATACTGCGTTTTTCTTGATACCTCATTGATCTCATGGAAATCAAAGAAGCAAAATACCGTCAGCAAAAGTTTAGCAGAGGCTGAATACCATACGATGGCTACAACATCCTGTGAACTAAAGTGGTTAGCATATCTCCTTGGTGAGTTCAAGATCATGCCAACTTTACCTGTACCTCTGTTATGTGATAATCAAGTTGCCTTACACATTGCAGCCAATCCGGTTTTCTATGAACGTATGAAACACGTTGATATCGATTGTCACATTGTCAGGGAGCATTTGGTTTCAGGTTTTATTAGCACACCTTATACTTCTTCTGCTAGCCAGATCGCTGATATACTTACTAAGTCGTTATCTTCGGCACAGATGCATTCAGCATTAGTCAAGATGAAGTTATTTCAATGTACTTCATCTTGAGGAGGGGGTGTTGGTTTCATGCATGCATGCGGAAGAAAATGGATGACGTCAAAGGGCTACTATAGTCAGTTATAAGTTGTTAGAAAGTTGTTTCTATGATGTAACAAACTGATTTAAAAAATATTTTTCCCGCTGAGCTTAATTTCAGCAGCTACATATACAAACATTTTGTATTGTTTTCGAGATATGAAAAAATACATTCTTGATATATTTCTTCCTCCTTTCCTTTAGGTTTACAAGCAAAAGAAATGAGATTTAACGAACAAAGGATAAATAAAAGGCTTCTATGATATCAACTCAAGCCAATGTTTCCCTCTTGCTTCATCTCCCTCATTTTTACCAAAAACTCCCAAACATTAAAATTCCTAGCCTAGACAAGGAATATACATTTATCACATTACAAACCAAACTCATTTACAAAAGATAATAAAATATTAAATAACATTTTAAAAGTCTACAACTTACACCATGCAGGTGAACTCAACAATCAAATGGCTAAAGCTTACCATATAATATTCTACCACTAAAGGAAACCATTGTGCCCTCTTTCATTTATAAATGTAAAGAATAATGCAAAGAACTATAGTATGTACTTCGCATTACAACGAACAGTGTTTATAAAAGCTAAATCCTATAAATTATGAACAAATCAAAGTGAGAAATTCATAAATTCATATTCCAAAATTTTCAAAAAACCATAAGTAGCACATAAAACTAATCATTCTACATCACCATTTTCCCACAACCAAATATAATGAACAAGTATAAGTATATAGGAATAGAGAAAAATAAAGAGATAAGAAGTTGGCTATTGGAGATAAAGAGATTTAGAAGACAATAAGAAGATATCAAGAACAACAGGAGAAATGAAGCAAGAAAGTCACGAGGAGAGAAGAATGGTAGGAGAAATGAAAAAAAAAAAGAAAAACTAATTGTTGTAAGATTAAAAAAATTAAAAATTTGTACTTTATAATATTTGTAGTTTTTTTTAATTTTTTAAAACAGGAAATCATAACAAATCAAAACAAACATGCTTTATTACTATGTTTTTTAAGAGAAAACTACAATAAAAATAGTAAAAAAAGGAATAAACTCTTACCTTCCTTTTTTAATCAATTTTTATTAATTTATCTAATATTATTACCTTTAAGCAACTGAATGTTGTTGATAATAGTGATGATATTATCTTTATGTCCTATAGTGAACCTCATATCCCAATCTCCGAGAATGGTTTGCTATAAAGACTTTATAAGTTGAATAACTTTTATGGAAACTCTTCATTTAAATAGTTAGAAAGAGAATAGGTATTTAATAATATGCAAAAAAAAGAAGGATTTTAGAACTCACATTAAAGGTTAAATATTATAAGATTTCCATTTAAAATTTTAGCATTTTAATACTTCAAAAATTAACAAACTAATAAATTTTACTATTATTACAAAGATATTATAACAATTTATATAGAAGATAGCTTTTATTATTAAACTAAACATAAATATCAAAAAGTAGTATTTTTGTAGTATGTGACAATATGAACAACTTTTGGATAGAGTCATGTTTGGAAAAGCATAGAAACTGAAGATGCTAGCTGTATATAGAAGGTGCACCAACTTTTTTAAGGAACGTAGTTATGGAGATCTCGAGAGTTTCTAAAGGGCCTAGAGGTAGTAAGAAGAAATTTTGGTGATGGAATGAAGATATATAAAGCAAAGTGAGGATTAAGAAGGTTGCCTATAAAGCTTGATTTGATAATAATACGAATGAAAAGAGGATAGTTAATAGAGAGAGTTACAAGCTAGCAAAGAAAGATGTGAACAAGATAATCTTAGAGGTCAAAAGTAGAGCCTACGAGAACTTATATCAATGTTTGAAAATTATGGATAGAGAAGATGCTGAGATACTTCTATAGCATTTTTAATAAAGGAGGAGATAATAACTTTTTCTTGGGTGATCTTAGTATTTATGATAAATACTATAGCTTCACTTATTGCTGTATAATAAAAGAAGAAATTAAGGAGCTTTGATAAAGATGAAGAGTGGAAGCGTGGTAAGACCTAATGAGTCACTTATAGAGGTGTGGAAAAGTCCAAGAGAAAAGGGTCTTTCTTAGTTAGTCAAATACTGTAATGTAATCTTCAAGTCCACCAAAATGTCAAAGAAGTGGAGACTTAGCACATTAAACCCTCTCTATAAGAACTTATATCAACGTTTGAAAATTAAGGATAGAGAAAAGAATATTTTTAAGTTTGTGAGTGGTAAAGAATAAAAACGAGGGACTTGGATCAAGTTTATTGTATAAAGGATGTGTGATGGGTGTTCATATGTGAAAATGATATCAAGAGAAGATTTCGGAGATACTTCTATCGCCTTTTTAATGAAGTTAAAGATAACAACATTTCCTAAGGTGATCTTAACATTTCTAATAAATACCATAACTTCATTTGTTGCTAGCACATCATGAGAGAAAAAAATTAAAGAAGCTTTAAGAAATGTGGAAGGGTAATAGGACCTGACGAGTCACTTATAGCGTTTGGAAGAGCCAAGGAGAAGAATGTCTTACTTAGTTAGTCAAGTTTTTTAATGTGATCCTTAAGTTCATCAAAATATCAGATGAGTGGAGATTTAACACACTAAACCTTCTTTACAAGAATAAAAGGGACATCCAAAGTTGTAACGACTATTGAGGCATCAAACTACTCAATCATATCATAAAGTTATTAGAGAGGGTGATTGAGAAGAGAGTGAGAAAGGGTGCACCTGTCTTAAAGAACCAAATTGATTTCATGTCATGGAGGTTCACGATAAGAGCCATACACCTCCTTAGATGATTAATAAAATATTATCAGAACAGACACAAGGATCTGCACATGTTTTTATTGACTTAGAGAAGGCTTATGATAGGGTAGCTAGGAAAGTCATGTGGAGGTGTTTAGAAGCTAAAAGAGTTCCTATATCCTATATAGTAGTTATTAGGGATATATATATATAACTGTTGAGACTCAATAAAGGATGCATAAGGAGATATAAAGCATTTTTCTACTAATATCGGACTATATTAAGGATCCTCATTGAGCCTTTTCTTGTTTACGATAGTTATGGATATCTTATTAATAATATCCAAAGGGATGTGTCTTATTACATGTTGTTTGATGATGGCCTTGTTTTAGTAGATGAAACATAAAAGGATGTTAATGTCAAGCTAGAACTTTGAAGGGATAAGTTAGACTCAAAAGACTTTAAAATGAATAAAACTAAGACTGAGTATTTAGAGAGTAATTTTTTAGGTTGTAGGGTTACATTTGATATAGAGTTCAAGATTGGTACGAAAGTTACATCATAGAAAGATTGTTTTAAATATCTTGAATTCATCACCTAAAGTAATAGGGAGATAGATGACGATATAGTCTACCGTATTAAATCAGGGTGGCTTAAATGAAAGGTGCCTCAAAAATTTTATATGACAAGAACATATCATTTAATCTAAAAGGTAAATTATATCATTTAGCAATTATGATGTCTATGTCTTATGGGGTAGAGCATTGACTTATCAAACATGTGCATAGTCATAAGTTAATGGTGATAGAGAGAAGGATGCTTTGTTGAATTTGCAACTTTATAGTAAGAGATAAAATCAGGAATATAATAGCAAGAGACAAGTTGGGGTGGCTAACATTGATAGTACATTAAGAGAGACAAGGTTTAAGTGGTTTAGACAAGTTAAGAGGAGACTTCCTCCCCTTCAATGAGAAGATATAAGAAGATTGTTCTTAAGGACTATAGGAGAAGAAGAGGAAGACCTAAAAAGAATTGACAAGAGATGATCAGGAATGATATAACCCTACTAGAGCTTACCGAGGACTTGATTCTAAAAAAAAAACTTTTGTAAACTAGGATAAAAGAAAAGGACCTTATATAGAGAGGTCATTCCCTTTTCATAAGTCTTTTGTATACTTTACTTCTATTCTTGTGTTTTGTATTTAACCTAAATACTTTTATTTATAACACTTGCCTTTTAAGTTATTTTATCTATTTATTTTGTTTTTTTAAATATAGATAACATTTAGGCCTGAGGCTAGACACCTATCAGAAAAACGATGTCAATTTGAGAAAATGACATCGTTTCTTATTTTAATTTAAAAATAAAAATAGGTCAGATCAGGTCAAGTCAAGTTCCGGCTTGGGCTCGGCTACCTAAGGCCCAGGCCTGAGCCCAACCCATTTCGTCTCTATTTTTTAATTTCTTATTTTTCTTTCTTTTTGTTTATTTGTTACTTTTATCTTTATCTTTATTTTGATTTTTTTACTTGATTTGATTTTTTTTCCATTTTTGTAGTTATTTATTTTATGTATTTAGTTATTGTTTTCTTCAAATAATTTTCAAAAACTTTTTTTTCTGTGAATTCATAAGAAACAGACTCTCTACTAATTAGGAGTAAAATTGTGTACTCCTAAGCTTCCTCAAATCTCACATATTAGTAGAATTCATACTAAGACATTATTGTCATTGTTGTTTTTGATAAATATATAATAGGGAAAATCACTAATTAATTCAACTACCTTGCAAATAAAGTACCTTTTCATTACATCACATGAAAAGATGTATAGTTAACAATTCAAAGAAAAGTTAGCATAATCCAAGATAAGATCCACTTAAATCTAGTATTTGCTTGTAGTTGTCCTTTGTTTCAAAGAAAAAATTAATAATGCGGATTAAGTAAATCCTTAAAATTATATAATAATTTAAATAGATATTTTAGATACACACTATATTGAGAGCCATGCAATGAATTCCATCTAACTATTATTAGGAAACTTAGGCAGCTCTAAATTCGTACTAATAAATCTAAAGATCTTAAAGCAGTAAGTCTTAAAAAGCCTGCTACTCCAATTCTTTGGAGTAATGATTAAAAAATCTAATCAGTTTAGCTAATTCAATCGTAAAAAATTTAAATAATCTATTGGACTTTAATAACTTTTCTTATTAAAAATTAATCAATTTATTAATTAATCGGTCAATTTTTGTAAATTAATAAATTCTTATAAACTAAAATAAATTAATTAATTTTCATTTAACAACATCTTTTTAGTTAAACTTCAAAATTTTCAATAAATAAGAATAATTTCTTTCAATTATATTTTAAAATTTTTAATTTTATTTAACATTCAACCGACGTTATGACGGTTTAATACCGATTGAATTTTTTAAACTTTAAATTTCTTGTCTTTTCGATTTAACTTTTTGTCTTATTTTTAAAATATTACTTTAGAGAGTCATCAAGTAACAATTGAACCGTTGCTAACAGTACTAGTTAAAATGTCGTTATTGCCGAAATCATGCCCTTTAAAAATACATTTTAAACAAAAGCCTCTTAAATATATTAAAACACGCACACATAAATACAAGCCCACGGTTTTCTTGGTCTCACGGTTTTCTTATTCTTTTGTTTGATACGCTGACCTCACGACATCCATGCATACAGATACGAGATCACAAAAATTATATCACACACTTATGGCTACATTCAAGAATACAGATAGGAGCGAACACAAGATAAAGTTTATTTAGGTAATATTCATTTAATTTTATGAGCCGATCGGCCTATCTTTTGAGAATTGATATAATTTTTATAGGTATTAGTCATATAAATTCACTATCTCATCATGAAACAGGTACGACTTTAGAAAACCATATTTTTCTTTATTCACTAGCCACTAAAACTCTCTCAAGAGACTGACTTGAGCGTCGGAGGGGTCTACTGGGAATCAACCCCCGACGTGCCTTTACTGTTTTGCAGGTATCTCTCAACCATAATCAGTTAATCTCATGGATTCAAGCAGCAGCGCCCAGCCCCACCAAAATCCGACAGAACCAATTAATAATGTTTATATTATATATATGTGTCTCAGATAGTAGCTTGCAAATATTCTAATTATAAATTCTTTCAACTAATTAAAAATAAGATCGTGTGTTATTTAATTTTCTTAAACCCTGTATGTCAAGGAGATTTATATTGAGTGTTATTATTATAAATGTAGGAAATGATTAATGTTAGTTGACACATGAAGATTTGAATGGTAAGTATCAAATAGTTACAACTTATAGTACTATTTGATGGTGGTTGGTACAGAGAGTGAAGTTTGGTTGCAATGAATATCCATTTGATATTAAACCCAAGGCAAAATTTAATATGTTTAATAATGCATGATTCGTAATTGTCGCCATCCACAATTTAGATTGTTTTATATTTTATGTTATTGTTCCTCCTCGTTTTTGTTTTTTCTTTTCGTTGGCCTTATCCATTCCACTTGATCAACAGTTCGTGTTTTGCAAGCCACTTGAACTGTGTAGAAACCACAGAAATTGGTCAAAATATCTTTATTCATATCATCAGTCTAGCACCTTTCTTTGTCAAACTTTGGAAATTCAATTTTTAGAGTCTCGTTAGGTAGATAGTGTTGAAAGATCGCTGGTCATTCTGTTTAAGAGAATTAGCTCTTTGATAGCTGAGTGGCATCAATTAATTAGTTGATGGATATATATCTCTGTTCAATTATATAATTTATCTATAAATCTTAATATTTTAAAAACTGGACTAAAAATTAAACCGATAAGACAAAAGATTTAAGGGTTAAAACGTTAAAGCGGTATTAGATAGTCATAAAGTCGGCTAAAGATTATATAAAATTAAAGAATTTGAAATAAGATTAAAAAATGTTGTTCTTACCTATCAAAATATTTGAAATTTAATTAAAAAAGATTGTTAAATAAAAATTAAATGATTTATTTTAGTTTATAAGAGCTTATTAATTTATAAAAATTAACCGATTAATTAATAAACTAATCAATTTTTATCATCAAGAGTTATTAAAGTAAATCGAGTCGAAAATTTAAAAATCGAACCGAAAAATTAAACGGTTCAAAATTTTTAAAATTAAATTGACCGAATCAATTGAATTTTGTAATCATTAATAAATCTATTTTCTATTTTCTTTGCTACTATTTTATTTGCAAAATTGTACTACTTTCTATATTACCATGTTTGACTTGAGTTCTGATTGATAATCTTGAAAGCTAAAGTTCAGAGTTTGGCCATATAGAGTTGAATGCCTAGCTTCTGCTTTTATAACACTAGTCATAGTCTGCGAATGGCGGCATTTGAGTTTTAAACAGGAAAAGCATCTTTAGTACTACTTTTTTTTCGTCTTCCAAAATTTCGAGCTGCCATTATGAAAATGTTGGCTGGCGTTCATATTCCTTTATTATTAATCTACGAAGCTCACGGTCAAGGAAAATGGTACTTTGATCTAATACATACATCTGATTTCACTAATTAGAGATCTATATAGCACTCGATGGATGGTTATGTTGCTACATAAACTAATTAATTGAATTAGTCTATGCAAGGGCTTACATATCCTTCAGGAGCTCCCTTTAGGCGTCTAGGAACTTCTTCATCGAGATGCGCTAGGCGCAGTGTACCCCGAGCACTCATGTAGTATGTTTTTTTTTCCTCTTATATGCAAAAAGAAAAATAAAAATCTTGCACTGTATTATCTTAATTTCTTGTGTTTATATGGAGTTAATTGCTTTTTGGTGACTTAGTTTACGTAATGATTACTTATCGACAAGCTTGTAGATATGCATGTATGACTACTTTTCTTACATGATTGGTATGCATGCATCTTGTCAATCAGCCAAAATGACCCATTGGATCTTAGACCTTTCTCGTCTCAAATTTCGGCTTTTCTCTTGACATTAGTCGTCTTGCTCATTCATTGAAACTTCACATATAACACGCAAATAAAACCCTAAGCCACCGTGCTCAGGTGAAGAGTTTAACCCAATCATTGGATATGTGCTCAGAGGTTTATCACACAAAGGAAATAAAACTCATGGAAAAAGTATATTACAATCCAAAATATAATAAAATAAAATCTTAACAACAACTCTTTTTCACAACTCTTGGCTTCTTCTCTTTTATAGCTATTTGACCTCTTTTTTAAAATAATTTTTAGTATTATTTTTAAACTTTTATATCAATATCAAAATTCTTAATTTTTCAATCAAATTTTAATCATTTCAAAATATAATTCATTAGTCCAACAATTTTGTTTCGATGAAAAAAGATAATTCTTAGTAACAAGATATTTTCTTTTGAATTACATATTATTTTTAATTAAATAAATATTTTTATTGTTAAATTAAAATTTTAGAAATTGAAGATCAAATAAACATTGGAATTAATACAAAAAAACCAAATTTGACACTAAATTAACTGTTAATCTTTTACTATATGTTTTAGTTTTTGTATATGTTATTATAATTATTGAGAGAATCTTTTTATCAAATAGGAATAAGATTGTGTATTATTGAACCTCTCCAAATTTTATATTTTGATGATAATTTCACTTGAAGTTACTGTTATAACTCTTACTAGTTACTACCGTTATTTTGCTTTGCTCAATTGATTTGAATTGTGTAGTAAGAAGACAAGTTAAAAACATCTCAAGCATGCATGATGCATCCCACTTCATAAAAGAAGCTAATTTTGTACAGACAGTTTGACCGTTGACCTCCCGCGTGATTTTATCTCTCTGTTTCCCTCCGTTGGCGTTTTCATATTCTTCCCTTCCGTTCCGTTTTTGCCACTACGGGCTTCCGCTCTCTCCTTCCTGTTTCTGTCCAGTAACGCCGTTAATATGACACGTACTTAAGGGTAAAATCGTCATTTAGTTTTCCCTCTTAAAATAATTGAAAGTACAGCTATGGACGACATAATAATACCACAAACACCAGGCCCACCTTCACATAAGCGCGTGTACTCTCTTGCTGCAGGAATAATGTCCGGAGGAATGATTCAAGTTTGTGGAGCACGCAAAATCATGGCGCGTGAGACAATGATGTGTCCCAGAATGTAAAAGAAAGATGTGGGGTTTAACTGTGTTTGTATATATAATTTATGTCCGTATTGTTTAGAGGGCCTTCTTTTGCTCTTAGCTTTTGCTTTCTCTTCCCTCTCTTTTACATGTCTCTGACCTAATTGTCTCTCTTTGATCATCAATATCATCACCACCATCAAAATTCACCTCTCAATCAAAGAGAAGATCCCTCTAACTGTATTGGGTCTTTCTCATCTTTGTCATCTAATTCTCAGATCTATCTATATATCCAAGTAGCTTACTTTCGTGCTAGAAAATAGCTAGCTTGCTAGGTCTTTGTGCTGTATCTGACACATACACACGAAAGTTTTGTTGGTGCTGACTTTGGCTTGAAGAAGGTTTCGGAGAAGAGAAAGGGAACAAGTTTTAAGATGACTCCAGCAAATTTGGCAGGACAGTTTGGTGACACAACTTACACTAAGGTGTTTGTTGGAGGGTTGGCTTGGGAAACCCAGAAAGAGACGATGAAGAAGTACTTTGAACAGTTCGGTGAGATCTTGGAAGCTGTTGTCATTACCGATAAGGCCACTGGCAGATCCAAAGGCTATGGATTTGTATGCAATTTCTTGCAATTTTGTTTTATTTAGTAGCAAGCATTGATCTCTGGTTCTTTTTTGCTCATGTTATTTTCTTGTATCTATTACCACTAGATCTTGGTGGGTTAGAAAGATCCATAACAGAACTTGCATGAAAACTATGAAATTCAGTACAGAATCATAACAATTTGTATATCACTCGCTTTCACGCTTTGTTGTGTGTGCTTTCTTGTCATGGTTGTTAATTTTGGGGAAATGTGTTCTTTGCTATCAGGTAACTTTTAGGGAACCAGAAGCCGCCATGAGGGCATGTGTTGATGCTGCTCCGGTGATAGATGGTAGAAGGGCAAATTGCAATCTTGCATCTTTAGGTGTTCAGAGATCTAAACCCTCTACTCCAAAGCATGGTATATATATAAACTCATTTTTCTTTACTTTCTTTTGTTCAATCTCTACATTATTTCTTGCTATTGAAGTTCTTATCCAATAACTTAAAAACAAGTTTTGGATTTATAGCTAGCACAATTCAGATCTATAAGATGTTCTGAAATGTATAAGTTATTCAGAAAAAGATCATCGCTTTCACTGTGTAAAGATGCTTTTTATTTTACTTCTCATAATCCAACTACTAATTTCTGATTCATCAAGCCATGTTTAGAGTTAGCGGATATTCGGAGATAATAAAAAGCAAGATTTTTACCCTAAGAAGATGATAGTGGACCAGAAATATTCTGTTTTGAACAAAACATATTCACAGTCAAAAACCGAAATGCAGCATGAATATTCCTCCTTATTGGGAAAGTTCTCTTTTCTTTTTCTTGTTCGGAGTTTTTGAAAATACGTGCACAGTAATGCACTAAATCGGCGCAACTATCAAATGGATAACTTGTCCTTCCATTGCAATATAGTTTTTACGATAAATGAGATAATTTATTAAACTCAAGTTAACAGATTGAGACATATCTTCATCATGCATCTCATAAACTATATACCACTGAATGCTATTGCATGTGTCGTATTCTTTTCTTTTGGTATCAGAAATTTATATAAATCTCTCGTCACAACCCTAATAAATGATGTTTCTTTCTTGTTATGAAAACAAAAAAGTAGAGGTTACGAGGGTAATGATTAAAAAAAAATGGATGTGTTGTGGGTGAAGGAGCAACCGCAGGAGGCAGGAACTTGAGGGTAATGAACTCATATCAGACAGGATTTGGAGGAGGAGTGGGAACAGCTTTTCCTACACCAGCATCCTTCCCTCATTATGCCATCCAACAAGGAATTCCTTACAATGTCTATGGGTATTCACTTCTTTTCTTTTTCTTTTTCTATATAAATATGGGATAATACTGCATGCACGTGCATTTGCCAACTCACGCATACCCAACCCATCAAACTAGGGTTGTCAACCACGCACGCCTCACTGATCTGTCACCCCACTTCTTCCACATCTTCTCTCTCTCTCTCTTAAAGTGAAGCTGAATAGGAACCATTCACTTGTTTATTCTTTTTCCATCATCATGGACTCACTGTGTCTATGCACATGCTAATTCCTTCCTCTCTCTCTAAAGACAGACACACATGTCCATGGCGGACTTTGTTCAACTACAAGATGTCGACCATCTAAATTACGCATCATATCATACGCATAATGCATTTGGCCCAATACAGACACAATCACGTGCCCGTCATGTCTGTCAAGCTCTCTCTCTCTCTCTCATGAATGTGACCGTATATGATTTTCCATGCATGCAAGCTGGTGCCTTTTCCATTAGGGTTTACTAGCTAATTATTCTATTTTTCTCATCATTTTCTGTGTTGATACTGACAAACATGACATGGGCCTCATATTCTTTTGTTTTCTTCAAATTTTAAGGTAGATGGTAAAAAAAGTTGATAGTAAGTTTGTTTTACTTACAGGAACATTTACATGAATCGTTCATTTCTGGGATCAGTTCCATGTTTAGTAGCACCCGTTTTGTCTTTTACTATACTTATTTTAGAAGATTCAAAACACTAATAATTTTGCTTTTTGGAAATTTTCATGTCTGCAGGTACTCTTCATACTCTCCAGACTACAGTTACCCGACGGTTTGTACAAATTTCTCCTTTTTGCTTTTGGCACACTACATCTTAGGATGCGTTTTGAAGCATATCATACATGGCTATGCTTTTTCGTAGACACTGACTTTTCACCTTTCTTTTCACTCTTCAAAGATTCTTTTTTTCTCCTTTTCCAAACAGTTTTCGCATAAAGCAACTAATCAGGTTTAACTGATCATAAGCAAAAATCCTTGATAATCATATAATTAATATGTTCAACAGTATATTAATCCATAGACGTCAAGAAATATAATGTCTACAGACGAAAACTCCTTCTTTCTTCTTCTTCTTCTTCTTATCCTCTATGGCATCACCATTGATTCAAGGGGCAAAGCTAAACTCTGCCAAGGCAACAACCAACTTGTTTATGACATAGAATGGTAATTAAGGTAATTGATTTTTCGCAAGTTCTTATCCTGCATTACCAGGCAATTCAATAGAATTATCAATTACCCTCATTTAATCTCATTCTAAAAAATCAATTTGTGAGAATAATTAAATTTGTAAAATAACTTTTCTTTACCATTATTTATCTAACGATCTACATCTGATAACAATGGAATAATGAATACCTAAATATCCGTCGAGTTTAACCAACTTTTGCACTTATTTATGCACTCAATATTCTGCAATTTATCCCCATTGTCTTCACATCAACTTTTCGACATCTTTAATGCCAGTCACAAGATTACTCTTTAAAGCTTTGCATTTAGCTATTACCATCAGTTACCAATAAAATTATTAACCAGAGAGGGATCCAATTTGAGTTTTTTTTTTAAATCTGTAAAGAGTAAAGAGTACTGACACAAATGGTGGAAAAGCAAGCTAACAGCTGGTGGTCTATACTACTTAGTTTGACTCGTTTATTAATTCGATCATATTGGTGGTGGTCCATTCTGTTCAGATACATACAGGTTTCATAGAAATATTAGAAGTAACATATTCCATATACATAGGCATTCTCTTAAATGCAATCTCTTAATTAAACTGCAAGTGTTAGTTACTCACACGTACGTATTCAATGTGAATTTAACCATGTTGCAGAGCTACTACAGCGTGTATGGAGGAGCAGCTGCACAGTATCAATTGTATGGGACTGGACCAGGCGGAATGATGACTGGCGCTGCAGCTGCTTATTACCCTTATCTTCAGTTCGGTGAAGGAAGCGGAGGAGCCACAAGCTATGCTTCTGGACAGAGCTATGGAGTCCAGTATCCACACCAACTATTTCAGTACTCCCCCATTAACTCAACTGGCGGCTACCCTCAGCATTATGGAACACCCATGTCTCTTGCACCAACCGCAGCTTTACCATCAGGTAAATTTTTACTATTCTTTGCTTTTCTTTTTTCCCTTCAAAAAGTATTTCAAGTTACACAAAGTAACGGTCTCCTCTTCTAGCACCATAAATAGGTAGCTTTAATTAATAATGTTTTCACATGTGTTAACCTTACTCTTAGGTTGTTTTGTAGTGGAAAGAGTACTAATATCTTTGACAGTGTGTTTTGCTGTCCCACAGGCGTGACAATGGCCCTTCATGCCCCACCAATTCCTCATCGCTAGAGAAACTATCAAGTCTAGCCAATCGTATGTATACTTCCTTCAGCACCTTCCTTTTGAGGTCTCGACAACCTTCGGCCTAACCATGGTTAATCTCTTCCTAACCTGAGCCCATGCTTGGTTCTTGGGCTTTTTGCACACATACATGCCCTCCATAGGGGTCATAAACGACCACTCCCCGAGAATTGGGGAGAATCATGCATTTCTTTTTCTCGTGCATATCTTTTCATCAAAACGGTTCCATGAAAAGAACCAGATAAATCACTTGTATTGTATGTATAATCACCAACTCAAAGCTATTGAGTTAGCTTGGTTGGGAAAAAGTTTTTTTTTTTTCCTGTGGCCCTGGAAAGGCTAAGTGAAAAAAAAAACGTTTTGTAAATTTTTGCCTAGGGAAGGCTAATCAACTCAAAAATGATTTGCGAAAATGTACATTTCAACAAGAAAACTTTCAGTTTCAGTACTTGTTTTTAAATGGCTAATCCCTCCAAAAAAGGCTAATCAATCACCTCATCGAGAGGAAGTTTTTAGGGGAAAAATAACATTGGGCACTTGGAATGTCCAATGTTCTTTTTGTGCATTAACATCTAGCTAGCTAGTCTTAGGGTTATAGAACTAGGACCATGCAGTCATGTTTCTTTAAAATGCTTTTCAGTTACCATTTTTTTTTTTACTTCTGAAAATCTTGATGTGTTTTGACTAGAAATCTCCCCTTAGGTCAAGGGAAGAAATCTTACCACTTCTTTGTTTTTCTCTCATAAATCACTTGTAAATTTCGTTCTGGCTAAACATGGAAGTTTTAGCCGAATTTAGAATACAATTAGGAGGGGTAGTGTTCGTAGCTTGCATTAATCATTTTTTAGTTAAATATCAAGCTAAGAGCTCCATGAATGGATATGGAGGTCATAGCACATGCATGCAAACCCTAGGGATATATTTTGGTTCCCACTGGGTTCTTCTCCACTAACCCACCAACCATGGTTAGGTCGTAGGTACTCATCCTCATTAGTCCCTTCTCTTCTCCAATCTCTTCCAAACTTCTATCTCTACTCTCTGTCTTGGACGTTTGCTGGAGATAAACTGAAGATAATCATTATATGTATAAGGCTATAAGCCTATGTGTTTGGTTTGTAATTAGGACGCTTCGTAGGTTACTTCAATATTCATTCTCCAACTACGGTTTGTTGGAAAATGGATATCCTACTTACTTCTATGCTTTAATTTGGACTTCCATGCTCACTTACTTGCACTAATGCTTTGACTATGGATGACAAAGCAACTTTATTTTAATTTTCCGAAATTTTGTATTGCCTTCTTTTGTTGTTTATTTTTTTCTTCCTAACATAAAATAATAATAATGATTGTCAACGATTCAAGAGAACCAAAATCTCAAAGCTACATAGCATATGAAACCAAGAAATATCACCCAACGGCAAGATAATTTCAATAATCGACTTTCCCTTAAAATTATGTTCTTTTGATGTGATTGAAATGTTTCACGAAAGTTTTTTCATAGATTGGAAATTGCATATCAAATCTAGTACCCTGGGCTCAGGCTAAGGTGAATTTGGTAAGAATAAATGGAAGTGAAGTTGGAGACTGTTAAAGAAGGTATTCCGGGCAGGCGATATTTGAAATTCCATACATCAAGGTGGCTTCTTACCCCTCAAAATATTCGTAGGTGAATAGTTGTATCGATCTTATACTTTATTATGAGTTGATACTATGATTACTTACCCTTCTATGTCTACCTATATAATATAGCAAATGCATGATAAGTTCATACTATAAATCCTTTGAAGATTGAGTACTTGATCATCTAATATCTATCTATATAAGATAGCAAAGTACAAGTAGTGTTAGATTTGCATATTCAACCATGTAGAAATGCATATGAACTCTCAATAATAGGATTTGATATAATTTATAGTTTAGATGAGTTCTATTAACTAAATAAAAAACTAAAAAGAGATGAACAAAACCTAGTGTCAAATGGATGGTAATTGTTAGACCTTTAAGTTCAAGTTATAGAATTGTGAGTGTTGACAACCTTTGGTTAATGCTTAGCACTCAAGTTAACATAAAGATGACATGTTGATAATGAAACAAGACAAAGATCTGCAAGTAGGCAAGATAAAGCAAATATTATTGATGAAAGTTTGAGAATAGGCGAGCGTTGGTATGTAATGATGCACATTGGAAAAAATCTTTAATAAGAGGTAAGATTTGAATGTGAGACTGAATATGAAAGGTACAACTGAGTCTTATTAAGTATGTGAATTCGTGAAGACATTTAACTTCAACGAGGAGATTAAAAGGTATGTAAATATGTAAAGTTTATTTATAAGATGGCTCAAATTATTACTAACATAGTTTATTGAGCAATGAGATTGCACTACAAACGTGTTTGGATGAACCATGCACAAATATGATTTAGGATGGATAAACCCAAAGCTCAACAAGTTACTTGGTTTCAAGATACAATAATATGACAACATATGATAAGAACATGCAAGTACTGACCCAAAAAAGCAAGAGCACTACCTAATAAAGTGGGAATACTTCTTCAAGTAGTGGAAAAGTGGGCTGGGGTGATATGACAATGGATTGACATTTTCCAAATACTTATCTTATGTAAAAAAGAGGAGTTAGTAGTCTAAACTAGAAAATTCCCTGTTAACTTGGTGGAGTTAGTGGAAGAAGTGTCAATTCCCTACTAATTTAGTGGGTTAATGTAGAAAATGAGTAGTTTTAACTTACTTGATACTTAACTTCTTATAAGCTTATATAAAGGCATCATTTGTAGTTCATTTGGAGGTAACATTGCACATTCAATTATCTAGCACAATGTTGAGAACTTTAAGAGAAAGTTCTTATGAGAACTTCAAGTAGGGAGTTTTTAAGTGATATTGTTGAGGAGTTCTTCAAGTTAGAAGCAAACTGTATTGCTTATTTATAAATAGATCAAAATGGATGGCTTTGTCATATCTCTCTTGTTTGTTTATTTGATTGATTTGTACAAAAAATTATATATTAAAAATATGAGTAAAGCACTTAAATACGAGTAACGTAAAGTGTTTAAACATAAACAGGTTTATTGATTATAATCTTAAGAAAAGGTTGAGTTAAGCTTTGAAGGACATATACTTAACTATTGCAAAACGACTTTGGTAAATTTACTTTAATTCTTTTGCGCCAAAAAATGTTCCTATGTAACTGGTATCAGAGTTAATTGGTTAACCATGGTACCAAAACTTCAATAGGACAATTGGGATTAGAGCTTGGTGAGGAGTTCTTCATTGTTGGTGAACAATGAATGGCATAAGTAATCTTACAAAAATAATTACTAAAATAGAGGCAACCATTGGTCCTATAGCTCTAATAAAAGAGAGTGTAGTTCCTTTCTTATAGAGATAAAAAGAGCACTCAATGAATAACTAAAATCTTACGAAGAGAAGAGATATGACTTGTTGATACTTAAACGTGCTATGTTTAAGCAAGAATTGAAAGAATTAAAAGTCCAATTAGGGAGAAATTTGGTGAAAGTGTGATTCACTTCAAGTTTTCAATTGCAAACAAAGTGTCAAGGTTCTTGAAAATTTTCTATAAGACATGGAACAATACTTTATAGTGATAAAATGTGTCCCATTCAGAGAAGGTGTCGATTACGATGAAGTACATGGATCTCTAATACTATCAATGCAAGTAGATCTCCTGTCGATACTTAAGAGAAGATAAAAAAGGAGATAATATATCAATGCCTTCCTGACAACACTTCATGACTCGTGAGTGAAGCTTTACAATAGTTAAAGCAAGATGACTTAGTGCATGTGTATATGAGAAAATCCACATATTTAATGTGGGATATGCAAAGCATGTTAGAGAAGGACACGTTGTTCAACTTTATAAGTAGTTTATAATGGTGAACACAAATAGAGTTTTAGAGACAAAACATGAAAGACCTCCCTATCATAATAGCAATTTCAAATGTCTTGGTGGATCTATAAAATGCCACCACCCGTTTAAATCAACAAAGAGAGAAAGGATAATAGTGGAACTTAGAATGTTTTGGAAAAAGGTAATGAGAAGATATGTAAAACTTCTCACTATAAGTCAAAGAAATAATAAAAATTGAATATTGCTTTTTTCATTTATGAAGGGCCAAATTTTACTGATGAATGCCTAAAAAGATTAAGGAAAAGAAGTTGAAGAATCAACAGAAGAAGTATACCCTAACAAATATTCAAATATTGGGCACAATGGGCTTTATAAATGAATGTCTAAAGAAATATAAAACCGATGTAACTTTTGGCTAAAGATTCTTTAAGAGAATCATATGTAAAGGAGTTTCCATGGATTATATTTACGAGGACGTTGGGTTTTTCTAATGGAGGTGGCTTATTAGACATAAATTTTTTGGCTAAGGTGTAACATCCCGTTCATATACTAAGGGTTAGAGCCCTAGATTTCGGTAATTGAAAAAATAGCAATGAAAGATTCGAAAATGCATTTCATACTCATGCTTAATGTTAGCATACACACATGTGAATATTGATTTTTACACATTAAAATGAATGTACATGCATTCATTGATATTCCGGGTATAATTGATTTTGTTAATGTGATATTAGTGATAATTGTGATTTATTTGCATTGAAATCCGAATTGGAGAATATAAATTGTTGATTTAGAATTTTAGGAAAATTTTCAAAATTGTTGGATATTATTGTACTAGGAAAAAGGCCACTTGGCAAGTAAATTGATAAATGGAAAATATAAATGAGTTTAATGATATTGAAGAAAATTTGGAGAGGACTTTAGAAATTGTGGGTTATTGATATTGTAAATTTAGAGATAATTGGAATAAAAAGATGGGAGTTATGAGACTAGTTCAATAAGAACTAGTTTGTTGGGAAACTAGGTAAGGACTATAGAAATTGGACAAGTGTCCAAGTCTAAAGTCACGTTTTTCTTAGCTTTAAAAGATCAAGTATGGTACTCTTGTCTTTATTTTCTTCGTAACTTTCTTTTTCACATTTCTTCATTTACACAGAGTTTTGCATCAAATCTCCATCAGAGTTAAATCTTGTTTTTTTTTTCTACTTTTTCCTACTCCCTACTTCGGTTTTCTTTCTTTTGCCTCAAGAAAAATTGAAACTTGTTAACCTCTACAATGGTGTACGTGGGTGCATGAGAGTTAAGGTTTTTGGAGATTTTGAAGATGGTAGAGCTTTAAAACAAGTAAGCTTGTTATGGTTCTTTTTTTTTCTATATAAGATGAAGTGTGCATCATGTTAGCTCACTGTTAAATAGTTAGGAAATAGTGATATACATATTTGCTGAAAAGTGAGTGAGGAAATTTAGTAATATATATATTTGCTGAAAGGTGAGTGAGGAAATTTTAGGTATGCCTTATGTGTTGTTTTGCATATTTGATTATCAATATATTATAAGATGTTGTTGAAATAATTTTTGAGTTAGAAAAATCATTGAAAGCGTGAATCGGGAGAGTGCAGAAAATTATGAAAAGTTGAACAAAAACAAGTTTAGAGTTATGGAAAAAATGTTAGATGATGTCTGGATATGATAAAGATAGATATTAGAGAAGAAATTGAAGAATGAGTAGAAAATGAAAATGCAAAAACATGACAATGAAGGAATGCAAAAAAAGTAAAATATATGTACGTAGATGTGATTTTCTATCTTTGATTGATGACTATGAAAAATGATTGAGCCTGGAACTTTTTGTGAATGTTTAGAATGTAATGGAAGTCGAAAATGGAGGTTTAAATAAGTTAGAAATTGTTTAAGTGAAAGAAAAGAAGAAGAAGAGAAGAAGAGAAAACAACAGAGTTAGTAAGAAGCACAATCGTGACTTCCTTTTAAAGTCAGAAGACTCGTGATCATGCTGGAGCACGATCGCAACGATCATGGATTCCCTTTAAAGTCAGAAGATTCATGATCATGTTGGAGCATGATCGTAACTTCTAATGAAAACTTGAGCACGATCGCAACATTGGGTCAAAACTCACAATCGTGACTGGAGAAAATTGAACATCCTTGAGTACTTTGGCCATATCTTGCTCTCCTGATCTCCAAATGACATGGAACTTGAACCATTAGACTCGTAACACACTAATATACATCCAAAAATTATAGCCATCTAAAATTATTCGAGAGAGATCGAGTGAAAAATGTGGGACAGGTCTAATGGAGTGCGCATGGGTGTGAGTTTTTGATACACACCCGTGACTTATTTTTGTTAGTATGCACGGGCATGGATTTTTCTTGCACACCCATGACTCTTACACAGCCGTGAGTTTATGTTGTACGGCTGTGACTTAATTAATTTAGTGGGTTTATTGGTTTTAAGTTGAAAATGTTGACTATGCTGGAATATGATAATTGGGAAGATTTCATGGAGTAGGCTTCAGTATTTTGACAATATCTTGTTCTATAGTTATCCAAATAGAATGATTTTTCATTTGGAGTAAACTAGAGACATAGGACTATAAATTGTATGGGTAAATCAAATTCTAATTCAGTTTCTAAGACTTTTAATTTCTAGATGGAAGTTGAGTATGGTGTATTGTTTCAAGATGAGAACAGTCCGAAAATATTTGGAGAATAACTTTCAAAATACTGAACCAAATCAAATGATTTTGGTATCATTAGAAACTTAAGACAATGGGAACACTTTTCTAGAAGAAAGTGTTTCTAAATCACTTCATTTGTATTGCCTAATTGATAATGGAAAATAGACCTGAAGGTCTGGAAATTTGGAGAAATTTATAAGAAGAAAGGAGAGTTTGGATCATGTGTGATCTTGTAATGTTGGAATAACATTAGTGAATGAATTGTTGATATCAAAGTACCGAAGGTATGAGTTTGTTTGGGAATAAAGATATTCACATGATTAAAGTTGTGATTAAAAGAAGAGGAGTAAAGTGTATCAAGTTAAATTGGATCAGAATTTGATAATAAGAGCAAATAATGCTACAAACGAAATGACGAGTAATTGAGTGATAAAATACGAATGTAGATATAGTGTGAAATTTGAAAATATGCCCGAGATTATCATTGAACATGTATTGTACTTATTCTGTATATACATTTGTGTATAAATGAATGCTTATAATTGTGCAATTATTAATGTATATGCAACATGTGTATTGCATCATTTGAATGTGTAGGATAAATGTCTGCATTCAGAAGTTTCCAGATCTTGAAAGCAATTGCTAATCTAGGGCATACTGTAAGTCGACCTAGATGGTCTTACTTTGAGTGTTTGTTTCGTTAAATTCTGTATTTGAATTATGCAATATAAATTATGTACTGAATGATCATGCACTGCGAATGTGGGATTGATTGTTTGATTTCAGACATTGAAAATCCGAAGTTCTTGATGTATGAATGTGAGATCTGAAGTGCTCTTTGTATACGAACGTGACGAAATAAGTGTTTCCTAACTTGATTGTTAATTGCCGGACCTAGCTCCGAAAAAAAATGTGAACATGCATGTGAATGAAAGAACAATTCTCAACTTTAATGTTAAATGCCGGATTAATGTCCGATGATATGTGAAAGTGAAAAATTGATCATATGTGATTGATGCATTTCATTACATGAATGTATGAAAGATAAACGCAGTTGTGACTGGAGTAGCCATCGAAAAAGAGCTAGCTCATAATGTGAAAAATATCCTAGAACTCATAAAGTGATTAAGAGCCAAAAGCTCACTATATAAAATGAGCCCAATATCTCCAACGGATATGGGACATTTATTAATGAGCCCGGTATCCATAATGGATACAGAACATTTATATGTACTTGGTCACAACAAAGCAATAACCAAAAGTGAGTCTCATGAGCACTACATATGCGTATGACATGTATGATTTAAATCGTTTGAATGATTTCTAAATATGATATGTGTTATATGATCGAGTGAGCCATTGAGAATGGTCACTCACTGAGTTTGTAAAAACTCACCTTAATATTATTGCATAAGAGCATATTGCTTTATCTTAGGCCTTTTAATTTTGTGCACATAACTTAATGTCACATAAATTTCTTATCTTTAATCTTTTCTTAATATTATATATCATATCACATCTAACTTCAACCAACTCCATTATATATATGGGGCATGTGCATACCTTGATTTATGTTTGAAACTTGAGATTCCATCTCTTTTAAGCCCTATTCAATGTGGCTAGATGCAAGTTTATCTATAATTCAAGGTAAAAGGGTCACTTTTAACCCTAAGAGACATTTTGTTGGGCACCGGTTTTTGGAACCCAACCTCAAAGAAAACCATAACTATTATCGCTTCATTTTCTTGCTCTGATATCATAAATGTTGGGTACCGGTTTTCGAAACCCAACCTCGGAATCATAAAGCGAAAAACAAAGTGGGTGAAAACGAAAGAAATCAAAAGGGGAATCAAATAAAGTGCGTGAGGAAGAAAACGAACAAAATCAAAAACCGAAAGTGGGCTAACTTCGGATCGAAAAACCAAAGGAATCGAAAGGCTCGCAATCAAAGAAAAAAAAACGCTTAACTCCGACATCCGAACGTTGGAAACTATAAGGACACACTTGGTCCAACCCAATCCAAATCGGTATAATTTTTTTTCTCAACTTCAATCAAAGTGACTTCAATATCCAATTGAAATCATTCACACTCAAACTCAATTTATTTGCTTCTTTATATTCAATCATAACTCATCATTTAACAATCTTATTTTTCTTCCTTGCCATAAATCCTCACACACATGTCTATATACCATCAATTCATATATAAAAAGCACTTCAATAATTCAGATCAATCATCACAATCATCGGACCTCCTGTCCGGAATCCAAACACAATCAATCACATTCATAACATCTCATCCATATACAATTTACATGCCATATCCATACACAATTCCATAACTCATTACCATCATGAATAATTGTTACAAACTTTAATGGCATTCCAAGCCATAAAACAACATCAATATCAAAAATCCGAGTATACAAAAATACACAACTCCCAAAATTCTCAACAACAATCTAACTTAAAACAATACCTATGCACACATACAAACAAACAAAAACCTTCACTTTCTTTCACCCGATCTTCTTCTCATCACCTGTGGATGGGAATGAAGGG
>JANIPM010000231.1:11243532-11255473 GCA_027478405.1 Erythroxylum cassinoides
GAATAGGAATGGACGTTTAATTATCATTATAAAGGAAAAATACTTATCTATTGAAATTGTATTTTGTAGATGATCTTTTCTTGTTTTATAAATTCAAAACAAATGTTTTATCTACATAATTTACTTTAAATGTTATATAAATGTTAGGATTTATATAAGAACGTTATGAGTTAAATTTATATTGTGGGAAAACATTATAATATAATTTACATTTCTTGTCATTGTTCAAAAATAGATTATTATTTACAAAATATTCAAATTAAAATTTGAGTGAATAAAACATGTTAGGCAAGAAATGTTTGAAATCTACTATCTAAACACTAAGAAATGTATCTTTAGAACCATATTAGATCCTTTTTCTCTTTCCAAACAACACAAAAGTTTGATATTTTGATGTGCATGCCAAAGTACACTAAGGACATATTAAACATAATTTCTGATATATCAACTACTATGAAATAATAACTTCCTCATCGGGTGCAATTGAAGTACATAAAGCCCAATTAAACAAAAACTTCAAATATGACTATTGAATCTCTTTTTATGTTCAATAGATTGTTTAATTAATTAATACTAAAGCACAATGAGAACATAATACGCTAGGACCTCCCTCCTCCGAGAATTATTGGCATCTAACCATATGGATATAGCCTAGATTAGGATGAAGTTTACAATTATATATATTAGAAAACAAAAGAATTAAAAAAACAAGGTTTAAAGCTACTTGATATTTTTTTATTTATCCACTTAAAAGATTAACATCTACAGTTTAAGGATCACAAATATTAAATGATCTAAAAATCTACTTCAAATATTGACTATGCCAACATGTAGCCAAATTTCTACATCAAGAGCATCCAACCATTAAACGCCTCAGAAAAAAAAACTAATAGTGACTAAAAGAGACAATACAAAATAAAGCAAAATCACCTAACATCAAACCATTAACTAGCCTATCTTTCCTACTTCTATCAGCATCGTCATCAAAGCTTCATCCTACCACTGACATTCCTTATTCATACACATTATATCCTCAAAGATATTATAATTAACCACATCCTTTATGTTCTCTTTCCAACAAAGACTTTAATAAATTTGTTCTCTCAACTAAGAAGTGAAACTTTTACACAAGCATCAAATGTTACATAAGCTAAAAATCTTGATAAGATAGTAAATTTAAACAAATAAAGTTCATCTTCACACAAATGCATTTTTTCAAACAAGAGGTATTTCATCAAACACCTTATATGCATCCAAAAACATCCTACCATCACAACCAAATTCACATTTTGTCCCTTCTATCACTAACATTTCTATCTTAAATGTTCTTATCCATTCACAAAACACCAAAACATATGAAACAAATCAAATAAACACAAATAGCCATGATGAACATGTATACCTTTACGAAAATGCAACAATGGTCAAAGAAGAGGACGAACTTTCAACGCGGCACGATATAAGGACAACGCTGATGACACACGATGAACGAGAGAGCAGAAATTGCCAGAGGAGAAGACGTAGTAGGGAGGAAGAAGAAAAAGGAGCGACAGTGGGGGGAGAGGGACCTTCAGGTCTGTTTTAATGTTAACAAAACGACGTTGTTAGGTGTTAAATCAAACGATGTCGTTAGGTGTTAAATCAAACGACGTCATTTTTTTAAGTTAATAACGTTCAAGCGGAAGCAAACAATGACATATAGGTTTAAAATTTACCGACGGAAACATTTCATCGGCAAACTCAAAACTTTGTCATTCACAACAATTCTCGCCTTATTTACTGACAGGTATGTTTTCCGTCTCTACATTTCATTGCAAATTGATTTCCTAACGTATTTAGCGACGAGTATTACTATCACCGTTAAACGAAATTTTTCCCATCAACTTTTTCGATGGAAAAATAAAATTCGTCGATAATTTTCAATGGTTTGTGTTTCGTCATTAATTTTGCATCGTTAATTCCTTTTTTCTTATAGTATATATATCTCTATTTCTATCTCTTTAGTAATTTGTATTAACTTCTGGATAAATTTGTCTTTTTGTCCTTTAATTTTTCAGCCACTGCTTGAAAACACTCCTTATAGTAGCGTTTTCAAAAACAACAGATTGGATTCAATCTGCTAATCCAATTTGCTAATTACCAAACATGATTATTGACTGTTTGATGTGGTCAAACAACTAAATATACCTTAATCCGCTAAAAAATAGGTGATACTGTAGACATAAACTATTTACCAAATAAGCCTTTAAATTATCTACTAACATATCCACAGTAGAATATTTTTCCTTTTATTTACTCTGTTAAGATTGCTACCCAAAAATTTTCACTAACATCAATTTAGAAGGTTCTTTTTCCTTTGTCAATTTTTTTTGTTACAAAGGAAAAAAACCAATAAAAAAACTAACATCCTACTAGCGCAGTGTTATGTGGTACAAAGCTCCTTGTTTGTTTCGATGGATGAGCTCCATGACGACCATTGGTGGCTCCTAAAGTATATGCAAGCCTGAGCTGGATAAAACTGCAAGAGAGGCCAGCCAATCGGCACACTGGTTCCCTTCGTGATATACATGCTGAAATTGCACCTCCCAAGCTCGGCGGATTAAACCACGGGTACCCATCACCAAAAAATTATCGTTAAACGAAATTATTGGAAGAAGAAAGAATGTTAATCACCTCTAGTGAATCCACTTATACGACAACTAGTCTATATCCAAGCGTCCATGCCAGTGTAAGTCTCAAGTGGACTCCCTAGAGTTCAGTAATTAAAGGCGAGCTTCTTTCAATGTGCTGTAGAAATTCACCGCACCACTGACCCTGACAGTCCCTATGTAATGCTCCAGCTGTAGCAATGTTGGGCCCTTGTCTAACTGCTCCATCAGTATTTAGCTTGACCCAGTCCTCCGTTGGTCTGTTCCAACCAACTACATTACCCATATATAAACCTTATGCCTTAAACATGCAACTTTCCATAGTCCTTACCTCGATTATCCAATCTACGTACTCGATAACGACTCTATTACATTCTTCCGGCCAAGCAAAGTCAGCCTTAAAAAGGCTTTTGTTTCTCCATTTCCATAAAAACCAACATACTACTCCATATATTGTAACCCACTCTATCCGTTTCACTTGTGACTGCTTCATTAGGTTGAATTTCACCCACATCCCCTCATCCTATTGAAAAAAATCCATATCAACCACCTCCCGGGGAAATTTACACCAGAAGGCTTTCACTCTCCGACAATCCTGTGTTGCATGCATTGTGGACTCTTCTTGCCTACAGAAGTGATAGCTGCTATCCGTAGTAAGATGTCTAACTACTCGCAGTTGATTGGTCAGTAATTTTCTCTTAGCCAATATCTAAAGGAATGCCCTAATCTATTGGGGCCCTGCCCATTTCCAGATTAATTTCCAGAGACTATTAGTAGCATCCTTAGTACTAGCTTCTATTAAGTTATAGGCTGACGTCACTGTAAATCTCCCGTGATTCGTTTGTCCCCACACCATTTTATCTTCTCCTATGCCTTCTACATTAGTACGTAGTGTCGCAATATCCATATATACTGTAAAAGGGAGATATTATTGAAACAAATGCCACTACCAGGTGCCGTCTTCATTCGTATAATCCGCAATTGTAGCGTAAAGAGCACTACCAAGGATAGGAGAGGTCACCACAAATATTAATGGACCCCAATCATTTGCCCAGTTATCTAGCTAGAAGAAAATGCGTCTCCCATTACCTAGCTTCCATTTTATACCTTGTCGTACAAATTGCCATATTGCAGATTTCCCCTCCAAATGATCAAGGCCCCTTTCCTATCTAATGTGTGAGGGATAGGATAAGGATTGATTCGATATTTTGCCCTCAGGATCCTGTCCTATAAAGCTATAGGTTGAGTAATCGAAGCCCAACCTAATTTTGACAGTAACGCATCATTGGAAAAACGAATACGTTTAATGCCTAGGCCCTATGCTTTTTTGGGCTGACACACTGTTTCCCATTTAACTAAGTGCATTTTCCTGTGCTCACCAGTTGAACCCCATATAAAATCCCTCATAATTCGCTCCAAATAATCGCAAAGTTGTCATGAAAGTCTCATCGTTTGCATCGTAAAAATTGGAAGGGACGAAATTACTGATTGGGTTAAAATAATTAGCCCCGTTAGAGACAACATTCTGGCATGCCATCCTGCAAGTTTCTTTTGCGCTTTGTCTAGGATGTGTTGATAGGTATTTCTCGTTGTACGCTCATGGATCAATGGGACCCCTAAATACTTTCCTAGATTTTTCATACTTGTAATGTGCAGGGCTTGACTGAGACGCCACGCGTTTGCTGGAGATACATTGTTGGAGAAAAAAATCCGAGTTTTAACAGTATTAACTTTCTGGTCTAAGGCCTTATAAAACACCTCCAGCGTCTTTGCTATCACTTGCGTATGTGATTCCGTAGCTTCAGCAAATAGAACAAGATCATTTGCAAAGAAAAGATGGGATAGGGGAGACCCTGTAGGGCTCAACTTTATCGGTTTCCAATGTCCTTGTCCCACCTCCTTCAAAATAAGGTGACTTAGTCGTTCCATGCACAACACAAAATGATAAGGTGAGAGCGGATTTCCTTGCCGAATACCTTGTGAAGGACTGAAAGGATCAGTAAGGGTGCCCTGTCAAGCGACCTGTATATACATTGTCGTCACACACTTCATAATGACACTAATTAAATTGGTCGGTAACCTAATGTTCGTTAATGTGTTTTGTGTAAAATCCCATTGAATCTGGTCGTATGTTTTTTCCAAATCCACCTTGATAGCAAAATATCCTGTCTTTCTCTTCTTCTTACGCATCGAGTGGATGACCTCCTGAGCGATGATAATATTATCAGTTATTTGTCTACCAGGAATAAAAATGCATTGATTCACCTCCACTAGATGATCCAGGTGATTTTTCAAACGATTCACAATAACTTTTGCAGGAATCTTGTACATTATAATACAAAAGCTAATCGGTCGAAATTGAGAGATATTATTCGGGGATGGGATTTTGGGGATCAATAACAAAATGGTTTGATTCAAATTCGTTTCCCATTGTTCTAATCAGAATATTTCCTGAATGTACTCTACCACTTTTGGCCCAACTTTCCTCTATTGCTTTTGAAAAAATAAGGCATTGAAACTATCTACCCCTAGGCCTTTATTAGGATTCATGTCAAAATTCGTAGTCTTGATTTCGGTTTCATGTATTGTTTGGGTTAGGGCATGAATCCTTTCCTTCGAAAGCCAAGGAAAAGCTCCTGAGATCGGAAACCGGTGAGTATTCCCCTCTTCGTTAGTATAAAGTTGGACAAAAAAAGGATCTGGATAATAGGCACAGTTGCAATGGGCCAGATATCATTGCTCCATTGGAATCAATGAGCCGCTCTATCTTTGTTTTCTTTCTTTTAGAAAGAATGATAGTGCGGTAATATTTGGTATTTCGATCACCATTCGAAATCCATTCATATTTGGCTTTTTGATGCTAAAAAATTTCTCCTCACACAATACTTGCATCAGTTCCTACTCAATTTTTTCTCCAAGACTAAAAGTGAATCTAAATTGTCTGTTGTCATGGCCTATGAATTTCCTCCAACAGTGCTAACAGTCTTTTTTCCTATAAAATATATTGCCAAAATCTAACTTATTCAAGATGGTTGGATAATTAGGATAAGGATTTGCTCATCGTCTCCTTTGCTGGTAACCAATGTTTGGCTACACATCATCAAAACTTACATGTGTTAGCCAAGCATTTTGGATTGCTTACGGATCTTTTGTAATTACTTGAACACCTTTATTTGATATGGACCTACTGAAGTGCTTTTTCTCATATAGTTTCAATAGTTGGCTGACGTATTACAATTGGATTCGCATCTCAAACTACATGTGGATGCCAACCTCTTACTGTATTATTATCATGATATAAACGTTAAATATTCAGAGTGAATCAGCACAAAGGCACGGTCTGATCTTTTCCCCCACAAAAACTGGACTTATCCATTTCCTTTTATATTTGACGACTCAGTTTTGTGACTATTATCTTGTTCATAGATCTCCAAGTAAACAAGAGGGAGCAAAGACTCAGACATGGATAAGCTGAAGCCAAGCTCACCAAACTCGTCCCCATTGACCCCACTCGACTTCCTTGAAAGAGCAGCCACCGTGTACGGTGATTGCCCCTCCGTTGTCTACAACAACAAAACCTACACTTGGTCTCAAACCCACCGCCGATGTCTCCAACTGGCATCTTCTATGTCCGCCGCCGGCGTCAAGCGTCAGGATGTTGTCTCCGTCGTGGCCCCCAACACCGCCGTCATGTACGAGCTCCAGTTCGCGGTGCCCATGTCCGGCGCCGTCCTCAATAACGTCAACACCCGACTTGACGCTCGTACCATCTCCGTACTCCTTCGTCACGGCGAATCGAAACTCGTCTTCGTTGACTGCCTCTCACGTGACGTAGTCCTCGAAGCCATGTCTTTGTTCCCACCCAACACTCCGCGTCCTCCGCTGGTTCTCATCACTGACGATGATGAGCCGCCCGAGTTTTCATCAATGACTGTTGATTTCATCTGTACTTATGAGAGCATGGTGGAGAAGGGCGATCCTAACTTCGTGTGGATCCGGCCGATTAGTGACTGGGATCCGATGGTGCTAAACTACACATCAGGGACGACCTCCGCTCCGAAAGGTGTGATCCATTGCCACAGAGGCATATTCATCATCACCATTGGGTCGTTGATTGATTGGGGTGTTCCGAAGCAACCCGTTTACCTATGGACCCTACCGATCTTCCACGCCAATGGATGGAGTTTCCCGTGGGGCATGGCAATGGTTGGTGGGACCAATGTTTGTCTACGGAGAGTCGAAGTCTCCACAATCTACGGTCTGATCAAACGACACGCAGTCACTCACATGTGTGGTGCACCGGTGGTTTTAAACATGTTAACAAGTTCAGCTAACAGCAAACCGCTCGACAACCCAGTTCATATTTTGACCGCCGGAGCTCCTCCCCCGGCGACGGTGTTGTTTCGGACGGAGTCACAAGGCTTTATAGTGAGTCATGGTTACGGTTTGACCGAAACGGCAGGACTTGTGGTGTCTTGTGCCTGGAAGAGAAAATGGAATCACTTCCCAGCGAACGAGAGAGCGAGGCTTAAGTCAAGACAAGGAGTGAAAATTGCAGGGTTTACAGAGATGGACGTGATCGACCCTCGATCAGGAGAGAGCGTGAAACGAGACGGGTCAACTCTTGGCGAGGTTGTGTTGCGAGGAGGGTGTGTGACGTTGGGTTACTTCAAGGACCCAGAAGGCACATCCAAGGCAATGAAATCCGACGGCTGGTTTTACACTGGAGATGTGGGTGTTATGCACCCAGATGGATATTTAGAGATCAAAGACCGGTCCAAAGATGTGATAATCAGCGGAGGAGAGAACATTAGCAGTGTGGAGGTGGAGTCGATATTGTACACTAATCCGGCGGTGAATGAGGCGGCTGTTGTGGCTCGACCCGACGACCACTGGGGAGAGACACCGTGTGCTTTTGTGAGCTTGAAAAGCGGGTTGACTAAAAGGCCCACCGAGAAGGAGATTATTGAGTTTTGCAGGGAAAAGTTGCCGCGCTACATGGTGCCCAAGACAGTGGTGATAAAGGAGGAGCTTCCAAAGACGTCGACAGGGAAAATTCAGAAGTTTGTACTTAGAGATATAGCCAAACAAATGGGACCACGGAGAGCTAGTCGCATATAGGATTGAGTAGGTGGAGGAGTTGAGGGCATTGCAACTCCTTGAATTAAACCTTACTGTAATTTTACTGGATCCAAGTGTCATCTCATTTTTTAAGCCATGCGATGTGCTTTCGTCTTCTGAACAACAATAAAATGTCAAACCAAAGTCTTGTTTGATTTACTAAACGTTACCTGTGCAATTAAAGTCTTGTTTGCTTCAGTTCATGTCGCTCTTAATGGAATAGTTATCATTATCATATAATTGAAATGCGTCTAGCGTGATAGCTGATAACTCCCTGACATGTCCTGTCCTCTAATATAATTTAAAGGGACCTTATGGGTGTAAAATCAAAAGTAGTAATTCCTATCGTAAAGTTTTCTACATATTTAACTAGTCAGTCAATACATCGATTATTTTCTCTATAAATGTGACAGGGTAGGATTACCCAATTCGGAATGACCAAAACTAGGGGATTAAGAGATATTGGCCGTTGGATGGAGTGGAAAACAATTCATTGATTTCCTTTAAAAGTAATTTGCTAATAGAAATTAGTTAACGGCCGACCGATGATATTTTACCTTGGTGCCACCGCCACCGTCACCGCCACCGCCATCGCCACTCCTACCTTTCTGTGCCCAAAAGTTTACGGTGAAATCGAATCAACTAGGAGAAACTGAGAAAGGGCCGCTTTAAACTATGAGAATCTTTAAAGTGTATAAGAAGAAGGACCTTTTGCTTAATCAGGACAAGTTTTCCAACTTTTTCCCAGTTGGGTATTGCCTTTTCCGAGGAATTGGAGTTATTACACATTTCTTGAATGCAGCACCCAATCCACTAATAATTGAGAATCCTGACATCCGTAAAAAAAATTACACATACTGTGCATGTGATAGCAGTCTCGTTAAGCATTTGGGTTTAAATAGGGATGGCAAATCGGCAACTGCTCTCGGACCGGCCGACTCACCTTGGCCTAGACCAACTTCAAATAAATGGGACAATCTTAGGTTGATTTAGGTTCGAACCGGGTTGCCTCAGACTCGGTCGAGTTTCGGCTTTGCTCGAGCCTCCTCCCAGGACTGGCCTAGTGCCATTGTCATCCCTAGGTTTAACTTCACGAAATTCCTATTCGTTTAATTTTTTGAAAGTGGTTTTGCTTAATATTAAAGATATTTTTTATAATTAAGAAATTTTATTTATAATTATATTTAAAATAGTTTTCTAAGTAGAATATAATCTCTTACTTGTAAATTTTGAAAAGGAAATTTAAATGATAAATAGGAAGAATAATTTGTTAAAATTACTTTTAGTTAAAATATACTAAAGAAATTAAAATGAATGGAATTAGTTTTGAATTAAATTTGAAAATTGTTTCAAATCAAGTTAAATAGAAACTTGATTTATTTAGGAGTCAATGTTTTAATCTAATTTAATTATTTAAGGAGTTAGAAATATTATTTTAAATTATGAAGATCAATAACTAGAATCAAAGAAAATTTTATATTTTATGAATATAATTTGATTATGTTTACATAAATTGCACATTTTATATGTTGATATATTATATATGAGTAACATATTGTATTTTAAAATGTGTGCATTTTACTTATAATTTATGTTTGATGAGACCACTTAAAATTAAATCTATCGTTAAATATTAATTATAAGTTAAGAATATAATTTTTGTCTTCTATTAATTAAGCATAAAATTAGAGTTTTTTTGTCATAAGATTTGTTAAATAACTCTAAGTTCCTTTTATCCAAACATGTTTTTATCTTAAATTAATAAGTTTTATTTAACTAGATTTGTATGATTGAGATGAATAACTCACGAATATATGAATTTATGTTTTAACAATTTTGGCAAGAGTTATCACCTAATAAATTTAGGAGTCATATGAGATGTGATTGATAAGGATATTATCTATACAATTTAAGTTTAGTTGATTTGTTAAGTAACTCAAGATCAATTAAATTTAAATAGAATCATATCTCATTAGATAGATTAGAGTAATTTTCATAATAGTAGTGGAGGCTCTTATTTCAAATAAAATAATGAGACCAACCAAATATATGATTAAAACCCTAATCTTATTTGGTTTTCACAAGCATTTAACTTTGTTTAGTATAACTGATACTAAGTTTTAGTGAATCAAATTCTTTTGATTTATGTTAGGTTTGAATAGAGTTGTTAATGTTAGAAAGAAAACTTATATGTCCACTATGCAATATTACCTTACATGTCCACTATGCAATATTACTATTAATCCCTATTGAAGATTTTGATGACAAAGTTTTAGAGATATGTCAATGTCATATAAATGGCAACAAGTAATGACATTTTGAATAAATTAATGTTACATAAACTTTAATAGTAACCTGTAAGATGGATATTAATATCATGATCAATGTTATGAGTATCGTATCAGTATTAGTACCGAATTTGGTTATGTTATGATATGATACTAGTATCGGTCAATACCATATCTTGTTTTGGGTATTTTTTAAAATTATAAATAGTTCCTAAATTTTTTAAAATTACAAAATGGTCTCTCAATATATTTAACAACAACAACAACAACAACATTTAATATGAATCCCGATAATATGCATGGTCTGAGGAGGTCCAATACTACGCCGCCTTACCCTTAACGAATAGAGAAATTGTTTCCAACTACCCCTCGTTGGTCCCTCAATAAATTATGTTATATAATATTTTAATTTTACGTTAACTATGTCTCCAAAAATTATAATAATATAAATTTAAAATAGCACTTATCTTTTTATTTATATTTGTAAGGTCCCAATATATACCCTACAAGTATTATAGCATGTCTATGATGTATTAAGAAGTGAACATAACGAATTAAGTACATCTAAATATAGTAAGAGACATAATGGTACTTAATGTAAAAGACATGGGTAAATAGGTAATTTATTCATTTCGACATGGACATACTTACTTGAACGTGAAATATGTATGAGAATTTTTGATATGTTTGCTTAAATTTATGAACATAATGTGAGGGGAATTAGTAAAAGAAGTATTTCATAAGCAAATGGGATATTGTTGGTTAAATTGTATGTATTTTTGTGTTGCTCTTACATGATAAGATCGAAGTTAGCTGATTTGGGATGTGTATCTCGTTCAATGGATAGGTTCCATAAAACAGATTTTTATAATTTGGCCATATCTTAACCTGTAGACCTCCAAATTAGATAAATCCAATTGAAAATTATATTAGAGACATAGGTCTAAAACTTTGAGAAGGAAAAAATTTGATTCTGCCTCTAAGATTTTTGATTTCTAGTTTGAAGTTGAGTTCTAAATGTTGTCCTTGTTTTCAAATAGCCTGTAGTTTTTTAGGTATAACTTCCGATATAATTAACCAAATTGCATAAAATTTATGCCATTATAAAATTAAGACATAGGGGAATGAAACTAAATGATAATATTATAGGCCAATGTGGGTGTTGGACCCCAAAATTTTTCTAATTGATGTTCTAAGTTTGAATTGTCTTAATTGTATAATTTATGGCTTAATTGGATTGAATTGGAAGCATTAGTGGATAAATTTAGATTAAGTGAATTTAATGTGGTTTAAATAGAAATAAAAGGGTAAAATGTTTGAGGGTGTTATAGGATGATCACTTGAGTTGGATCACTTAAAGCTTTACATGGAGGGGCATTATGGTCCTTGCACATCCATTAAGACTTAAGTGTTAGAATTAGAAGAAAGAAAGAAAAGAAGGAAAAGTGAAGGAGAAAAGAGAGGAGAGTTGTCGTGGGTGAGGAAGAAAGAAGAGAAATTGGGGCTTTACGATTCTTGAGATTTTTTCGACAGATTGGAGTAATACCCAGTAAGTTTAGCTTCATTCCATCTTGTTTTAGATGTGTTGCATTTGCAAAATAGGAAGGATTTATGGATGAAAAAGCTGGGAAATCGGGTTCGGGAGGTGTTCCCCGATCCGCACGTCGCGGCGTGCGAAGGTGTGTGTGCACGCCGCGGCGTGCTTGAAAGGGTGAACGCCGCGGCGCACGCATGATTGCATGCCGCGGCGCCCACAGGCTGTTTGCCGCAGCAGGCGTGGGTTTCGCCGCGGCGAGCGTGGGTTTTGCCGCAGCGAGCGAAGCCTTCGCCGCGGTGAGCTCCAGCTTCTAGCGCAGTGAATTTTTGATGCTTTTTCGAAGCTTA
>JANIPM010000231.1:11314235-11324425 GCA_027478405.1 Erythroxylum cassinoides
TGCTAGGGCCAGAGCAGTACCAGGATGGGTGACCTCCTGGGAAGTCCTGTGGAAAAGTAAAATCGTGAGGGTGCGAGATCCTAAAGGTCGAGGCCCAAAGCAAACAATATATGCAAGCGGGTGGGCGCGAGGCCCGAGAGGCCGAGGCCCTTTGGAGGACGCGAGGCCCGAGAGGCCGAGGTCCTACATCGGTGTTACAAGTCCTAAGGGTGGGAAGAGCAAAACTATGAGGGGTTTGACCATAGGGCAAGCTAAAGCCGACAATATCTGTGGGTGGGTGTTCTGGGCTATTACAAATGGTATCAGAGCCAGTACCCGAACTGTTGTGCCAACTAGGCTGGGCCCTAAGGGATAGAGAGTGTGAGATCTCCCTTCGGTTGGAGAGGAGAACGAAGTATGCCTTATAAGGGTATGGATACTTCTCCCCTACAAGATGTGTTTTTCTAGGAAGGGGAAGAGCAAAATCGTGAGGGTCTTGGTCTGAGGGAAACTCAAAGCGGACAATATTTGTGGGTAGGTGATCTGGGCTATTACCAATGGTATTAGAGCCGGTAACCAAATCGTTGTGATAGCTAGATTGGGCCCTAAAGAGGGCTAGGCCTTAAGAGGGTGGATTGTGAGATCCTACATTAGTTGGAGAGGAGAACGAAGTACTCCTTATAAGGGTATGGATACCTCTCACCCTAAGACGCATTTTTCCAAGGGTGGGAAGAGCAAAACCGTGAGGGGTTTGGCCATAAGGGTAACTCAAAGCAGACAATATCTGTGGATAGGTGGTCTGAGCTGTTATAGATACAGTCTCCATTGACACCAAGGTAATTATATATACACTTGTGGAGAACTCTAGAAGCATGAAGAAAATGGCCCAAACATAATGACATTAGAGTCAAGATATATGTCAGATTCATCGATATTTCAAGGCTCAAGGCATCCAACTACCAGCTCCAACACCATCCCCACCTCCATCACTATGAGGCTTTGTTTCTAACCCCTTTCTTTTAAATTTAGTCTTTATTTTTATTTTATTTTATGTTTCTTCCTTTCATATGTGTTTGTTTGCCTCCTTTTCACATTGAGGACAATATGTTGTTCAAGTGTGGTAAGGGTTATGTGTTTTGCTTTAAGTGTGAATTTTGCATATTGTATGATAGTTGTTAGGTTGCATACTATAAATTGTGTGAATATGTCAATGACTTAGATGGATTGAAATGAATTTAATTTTGAACATAATCTATTAGATTGGGAAGAGTCATTAGCTGACGAAAATAGTAATATGAGTTCTTTGACTAAATATGCAAATTAATTAGGATTTAGTGTTAGTTTATCACCATATAAGTTGTCACATCCATTTATAATTTTAGGTCTTTGGACTAAAGTAACTTTGCCATTATTTTTCATGAAAACGAGTAGCTAAATCAACAAGGTAGGCATTAAATAATATAAAAATGTTTGTAAATTTTGCTAGCCGTTGGGTTATGAATAGAGCTAGTAGTCAGTTGAGAACACGATGTAGCCGAGTAACTAGATTGACACACATCATAAATGTGTGCCTTCATATCAAAAGGCTATAATGACATTCTGACCAAGCAAATTAATAAAAACATTACTTAGTTGAGTAATCAGATCGACATTCATCACCAATGTTTGCCTCTATATAAAATACAAAGTCCATGTCCACAAAAAGTAAATTAAAGAAAAATAGTTTCTAATAAAACCTACCAAACTTGTAAGTAGCTTGACATTTCATGAAAATGTACTTAGGAGTAGTTACAAAGTTTGAAGGACCAAAAATTATTAATGTGTGTATAATTGAAAAGGGTGAATAACTTGACATTTGGGTTTTGATTAAATATGTATATTTAGTCTAGAGCTCCTAGACGCAGATTTTGCATGTTAATGATTTGAAACAAGTTGAATGATTGTGTTTAAAGTTAAATTTATTTCATGAAGTTAAAGTCACTGTCTCATTACTACATTATGTGCTTTGTGATTCTTGTGTGTTTATTGATTTGTTTGCTTGAGGACAAGCAAACAATTAAGTGTAGGGATGTTGATAAGTGTAAATTGTAAGGTGTTTCAGGGCGTAGATGATATGTGTTTAGTCATTAATTTAATCATATCGTATATGTTTAGGTTAGAATTGTGTTAGCTTGTTAATTATTTGTGTTTAAAGTGTTTTATGGGTTAGTACAAGCTTTTAAGCTGAAATGTATGTTTTTAAGGTACCTTGATGTGTTTGCTAGTATTTCAAGGTCAACATCAAAGAACGGAGAAGTTTTGGAGACATCTGGGCCAATCGTGATAGAAGCACCAGAGTTAGCCCACGATCACATGATCGTGACAGAAGCCCAAGACATTGGCCATGCCAAGATCATGATAAAAGTGTAGGAAATGGCCCATGATCGTGGCATGCAAGCCACGGTCATGGCCTACTTCGATAGACGCGTAGACACTCAAAAATGTCAAGTTTTGAGGGCTTTTTTGGACCTTTTAGACTTTTGGAAAACCCTAGGGTTGCTCAAAATACAAGAGGATATTTAAAGAACAAAAAAAGAGGCAGGTTGTCACCTAATGTTAATATGCAGCTGAAGATTTGGTGACCAATTTATAGAATTGTTGCCCTTTGGATGAATTCAACGTCATTTTGGTTAATTTGTTTACATGCCCTTCCATTTTGCGAAGATATCACAATTTGTCTCCAAATGTTCAATGCTACCAATAACTGAAAACGTCGCCAATGCTACACTTTTTTTTATATAGATTTTTAATTTTTGCTAATTTTTTAAAAATATCATAAACATAAATTACTATAGAAATTATAATTGATGCTAGTAATAGTCCCATTCACCCTCATGTTAGCAAGATTAAACTGTTTGCACTTAAATAGAGCAACCTTTTTATTCCTGATGTAATATGTTATTTCAAAGATGACATCGTAAACGTCAATAAATTTTTCGTCATGACATCACTTAACAATAACCCCATTATTTTGGCTCCTAAGTCAACTATCTCGATCTTATATGTGAAATCTAACCCCATTATCAATGCAACTTGTATATTTTTCTCACCCATATAAGGCCCACATGCGAAAGAATATAATGTTGTTGTCGCCTCTTGCATATTACAGTTATGTAACCGTATCATTTGTAGGACAAAAGGAAATTAGAAGTTAATTTGACATACAAATTGTTATAAGTCCATATATTCCATCAATATAGGACTTAATCAATTCCTAAACCATGATAAGAACTTAAGCTTATGTTTTCCTTCATCATTACTCAATTCCTAATTTGCTCTTTGTGCTCTCTATTTAAAAAAAGTAAATAGATATCAGGAAACATAAATTGAATCAAAAAATTGAAATATGAAAATTTGATTCAAAGGTACTATACATACTCCATATATTTGTCGACTTCCTCGCAATTGTTCAAAGCATAGCAATGGGTAATTTTGAATTCGTCTTTAGTTAACTAGACATATTTTCTGTAACCAAATATCCTTAACTTTTTGAGAGAAAACTAATAACCCATCATCTTGATCAAAATCAAAGTTACGTTTTGGTCTATTAAATCTTGTCTCGACATCATTTAAGTACATCGATCAAAATGTTAAGCATTCATTCTTTATACAAGCCTCTATAATAGACCCTTCAGGTTGAGCTCTATTACGTACATAATGCTTAAGAGCGCATAAAAACCTAACTAAAATATAAAACATTAACAATTTTTATTAACTAATAACTTTTTAGAAAGTAGAAGTTAATATAAATTACCTTTCAATGGGGAACATTCATCAAAATTGAATTATTCTATATAGTTTTGATTTGTATGATTAATGAATTGCCAATGCACTATAACATCAAAAATTGATAGGGGGAATAGTAGTTCAAGCTTACATAAATCAAAGCAATGTCTTTTTCCATTTTGTCAAGCCCTTTAACTTTAAGTGTTTTACAACATAATTGCTTAAAAAACTCACCCAATTGTCGCAAAGTTATGGACACATCCTTCGACAAACATCTATGTATTCCAATAGGAAGTAATCATTACAAAAGTAAATGAAAATCATGGATTTTCAACCCCAATACTTTTCCCTCTTTAACATTCACACATTAGGCTATATTAGATGCATACCCATAAGGAAACTTGACTAATTTAAGAAATTGACAAAAAGCTTGCTTCTTCTATTTTGACTTGTTGTAACAAGTAAGTGGAATAATATATGACTCATCATTTCTTCTTTTCAAATGTGAATCTTTCTTATATTCATATCTTCTTGATTTGCCATCAATTACGATTATAGTTTTTAAAAAAATTCTCACAAATATTTTTTTTCAATGCATCATATCAAGATTATGCCTCAAGAACAATTCATTCCAACACGATAAATTGAAAAAATGCTTTTTGTTATTTAAACTCAATAGCATTTTACTTTCATTTTCTATTACTTGGGTGTTTGCCAAATTTTCCCATAAGCTAGAAAATTATTTACAATCCACAAAACAGTCACATTCATTATAAATGTTTCACCTTGAACAACATCAAAACTTTCTAATCTAACCTCCCATAGATTGTTTAAGTCATCAATTAGTGGTTGAATGTATACGTCGATGTCCTTACTAGGCATAGTAGGTCATAGAATAAGAAAAGATAACAACACAAAAGGCTTTTTATGCACTTCCGTGGAGGTAAATTGTATGGCACTAATATTATTGGCCACATGTTGTAAGGAGTACTCATATTGCCAAAAGTATTGAATCCATCTGACGTTAAACTAAGTTAAACATTACAAAAATCTTCTGCAAACCATGGAAACTTTCCATCAAAGCCTTTCTGTTCCATTGAATCTACTAGATGATGCATAATGTTATCAGCAATGCATTTCTTTTTATGTCATCTCATATCTATGGTTTTTTTTGTTGATATAAGAAGCCTTTGTATTCATGGTTTAATAGGAAAGTATATCAAGATTTTATGCGGTATATTTTTCCCTCTCCCATCATCCACTCACCATATTGATGTACCATAAATGGGACCAACTTCAAGATCTTTATTGTCCTTCTAAAGTAGAACACAATCACACTTACAAGCATGTATTGATATATATCCTAATCTAAGGTCCCTTAACAATTTCTTTGCATCATTGTATGATTTGAGCAATTTGTTTTTAACAAGCAATGCATTATTGAGCAACTTAATTAACATGTCAAAAGACTTGTTACTCTATTTATTATAGACCTTCATATGCAACAACTTGACAACAAAAGATAGTTGTGAGAAATTCGAGCACCCTGGATACAATTCTTCTTAAGCAACTTTCAATAACTTCCTAAACTTATCTTCTGTAGTACTACCAATAATGTTAGGCAAACTAGTATCATTCATTGTCTCCATATAATTCCCATAATCCTCTAACATCTTGCCAACCCCATCATCACCATCACCATCACCAATATCACCATCATTATTATTACTATCATCAACACTTGAACGAACACTTCTACTATAACTTGCTTCCTTACATTTTCCATAATATAGAATTTATGCCTCAAATTAGAAAGTGATTATATACCACATCTTAACTTTGAATGTCGACATTTAAGCAATCTATGCATGGATAATGAATATGACATTCATCACTCATTTGATCTTTAACAAATTGTAAGTAATTTTTAACTCCTTCTAAGTATTCAGTGGACCATCTTGACGAGACATCCAACTTTTGTCCATATAACTATGCAATTAAAAGTTAATAACTAAATTACTAAATGCAATCCTCAGTCTTTATAACATAACCATCAATCATTACAAGTTCAATTTCAAATTTTGAATTTAAACAGCACTGTGGTACATGGCATTGTTACACCATATGAATCAAGAAAGCAAGTTCTCATTGTAACTCTTAGGCTTGTGGAATCTTTCATTGATAAGCCTCATAGGAGCTGCATCATGGGTTTCCAGCTTATATACCATCCTATGGGTTTATTATGGAAAGGATTGTCCATAATTGTAGGTGAATTTCTAATTTTAATAATAAGTTTGAATTAATTATATTGAAGTTGATAATTTCAGTTTGAATTTAAACAAACACTATGGTATATGGCGTTGTTACATCATATCAATCAAGAAAACAAGTTCTCTTTGTGAATCCTAGGCTTGTGGAATATCTCACCGATAAGCCTCATGGGAGCTACATCACAGGTTTCTAACCTATATATCATTCTAGGGGTATTATGCAAAGGATTGTCCATAATTGTAGGTGAATTTCTAATTTTAATATTAAGTTTACATTAATCGCATTGAAGTTCATAAACTTAGTTTGAATTTAAACAAGAACTATGGTACGTGGCATTGTTACACCATATGAATTGAGAAAGCAGGTTCTAACTATGACTCGTAGGCTTATGGAATATTTCACCGATAAGCCTTAAGGGAGCCGCATCACAAGTTTCTAGCCTATATATCATCTTAAGAGTTTATTATGCAAAAGATTGTCATAAATGCTAAGACTATTAAAGCAGCCCATAAAAGCTCATAAATGATTATAAGAATATTGCAAAGAATAACATAAAACCTAAACTCACTGTAGAATTTAATTAGTTTAATGACTTATGTTAACAGACGCACAACTGTAGACTACAAAACAGAAGGAAGAGGATGGTCGATTATTGAGCAACTTTCAACACAAAACACAACCTACAAAAAAGACAATTTCATATTTAATATGTGAGTGGCTTGTTAATAGAGTTGGGTCTTAGGACTTAAAATGTAGAAAATGCTTATAACTATAGTTTTTGGACACATAACCAGTAGCTTACCATTAATAAAGTTTTAATGACTATGTGGAAGTGATGGGCTCTTGATAGTTTGTGAGTGAAGTAAACTTCGATGGAGAGTGAGCAGTAAGAGTACTATAATCTGAGTGTGATATTAGAGATTCAAAGTGAATTTAGTCGAACAACTTATAAGAAGTAGTAAAATAAAGTTCCTAACACATATTCACATTCAATCAACCAATTTAACCCATATTCACATCCAAACTCTAAGTGCAAGAATAAGTCATACTCTTAAACATTCAATTATAAAACTAACTTCTTATCTTAATATATGTCCAAGTCAAATTCAATATAATCAAACCCTATGTACATGTGTATCAATATTTAAGTCATGATCCTTGGCATTAATAACAAATTAAAATTCAATCTAATTCGTTAGCCATCATCTCTTTAAACCTTTATCTCTTTTAAGTTATTTTCTTTAAGTTAGTTGAAAAATTGTCTAATATTTCTTATGTTTAATAAGCTTCACCCTTAATCCACAGAAGGGGTTGTCATTTCTAAATGATATTAAAATATTTTCAGTTACAAAAATTGTAATCAGCTATAGGAGTAAATCGACAAAAGTTCATCCTTTCCCACCCTATTAGACGTTAAATGTTTTTATTATAATATTTTGTCAATTTTTGACTCACATTAAAACAAATCAACATAAAAACTTAGTTAATACATTTGGATAACACTGCTCCAAAATTTTAAATTGAAAAAATAAATTGCATTTAAGATTAAGTGATGGGAATTAATTGAGAAAATTTCATACCTATATGATAACTGAAATATAATAGAAAATAGAAAGGGAAAAAGTCATATACAAAAGAAGAAAACATGTTTCTTAAACTATATTGTTTAGAGTTTTTCCAAGTGTTTCCACTATTTAGTTTAATAATATTAAAATTAAAAGTGAAAAATCAAACAATATCATCATTATTATAGAAAACTAAAAGTACTCTCAACAAGTAAACAACAAAGTTGAGCAGGTGAAGACAAATTTCTACCAATAATAGTTTTTAAATTTTCAAAAACAAAAATTCAAACTAACAATTTCTTTTTTAAACTAATTTGATTATGTAGGTCATTAATCATGAGTCTCCATTTTACATACTTCTATTAACTTTCTCAAAATTTTAAATGTAAAAATTTGAGAATTTTAGTAAATAAATGACATAGTAGTTCTTAACTTTTATAGTACTTTAAATAAATAAACTATTTAGTTATTACTAAGATCTCTTAAAATTAATACTTCAAATCAATATGTTTATTCTTTCATGTAACTTGAGAATTGAATTGTAATCATAAAAAGTCGTGTAGTTCCTATTTACTTGGAATGTAACTTTAATATAAAATTTCTCAATCAGACACCTTGTTAAGTATGAGTTGTTTAATAACAAATTTAGTTTTTTAATTAATAAAGTGACTCAAAAACCTAGCTAATTAAATTTGTATGTCATAATTAAAAGAGAAACAACAAAGATATTATATTGAGACTCCTAGAATAAGAATGATGCTTAAAATAAACAAGCAATTATACAATCAAGAAGAAGAGCTTATATTAAGGAAGTATGTGTGTCTAAAATAACATCCATAACTCACTCCTTAAGAAGAAGCTGTAATGCCTGGCTAGTTTATTTACTATTAGGATATTTTGGATTGTAGTATTTGGGGCAAATGAGTTGCAATTGCACGAGAGTTGTGTCTTGTTTACGCTTAATTTTGTGGCATCTTAGCTTTCTTCTATATACAATCTCCTCCAACTATCTTCACCCATTTCTATGCACTGGCCCCTAGTTCTATAGAGACATGTTCTTGACAACTTCTCCCTTTACAGGTATATTATTGACACTTGTTTTGTTCCTTACATCATCTTTGTTAAAGTGTCTATGTCTGTAACTAGGAAAGTTGATAATTTTCTATTTTTGCTATAAAATTTTTGGGCAACAAATTATAATGTATTGTAAAGTTTGGAGATAATATATTATATGCTAATTGAGTGTGCCACATGACAATTTAATGTCATGGCTGCAAGTTAGAACTTTTCTCTAAATATAATATATGACAATTATAGACAAGAAAACTTGTTACTAATTTTATACCTAGAAATAATGCATTATATCGAGATCAAATATTAAAATCAGCCAACACTGGCTTTTAGAATCCTTAAACCAAAACAAAAGAACATCTATGAGAATTTTTGTCAGACAGTTTATAAGCAGCCAAAATTCAACCTAAACTTACGACAAAAATTATATCTTTTCCCATTCTTGACCAAAATAAACACATTGAAACAACCATTAACAATCGAAATACACACAAACAACTCAATAACTCTCCCTATAACTAACTATCAAATATAGCAGGACACAACAACAATCAAACAAGAAAAAATAACCTAAAATAACCACATGAACGACTTACCCCGACTACAATTGTAGGAGGAGATGGAGGACAAAACAAATAGAACAAGAGATGAAAGAACATAAACGGACAAGGGAGAAGAGAAAAGGAAGAAAAATGAACTAGGAGAGAGGAGGCCGAAAGCTTTTTCGAGGAGGGGGGTTTAGGTTAGTTTAATTAACAGATAGTTAGAGAATGTCGTTTGTCATTGAACAAACGACATCGTTTAAGCATTTTTTTAACAATGACACATTTGGTGACAAATTCAAAATTTGTCACCAAATGTTAATACACAACTGAAGATTTGGCGATCAATTACAAAGTCGTTGCCCCTTGGATGAATGCAATGTCATTTTGCTTAATTTGTGTACATGCCCTTCCATTTTTTAACGATACCGCAATTCATCGCTAAATGTTCAACACTTAGCTACCAAAATCTAAAAGCATCGCCAATATTACACTTTTTTAATAGATTTTTTTCTTTTGCTAAATTTTTTAAATGCCATAAATATAAATTAGCATAGAAATTATATATAAAAATACAATTTTGTGAGACCACATAAAATTATGAAATAATATATATTAAGAAAGATTGTTCAAAAGTATAAATGACATTTTTGTTAACTAAATTTAATTTTACACTTATACAATCATGGTCATTAATATTAATTTTCATCTTTGAAATGATAGTGTTGTTAACTACATTTATTTTTAGGCTTACAACAGATTTTGAATAATATTATATTTTATGTTAAATCTTATTATATTAATTATTATTTAATATTGATTTCCATTTGTACTATATTGCAATTTATTTTTAATTAAATTGCTATTATTATTACTACTACTATTACTACTACTACTATTATTATTATGATGATGATGATCATCATCATCATATATGGTAATTAATATAATGTTAAATGAATGTATATAAAATAATTGTAACTAGTAACATAATTTA
>JANIPM010000231.1:11331347-11341650 GCA_027478405.1 Erythroxylum cassinoides
ACAATCACAAATAATGAAAAATAGGTAAAAATATCATTGACTTTTTCTAGGGCATTTAGAAAATAATATAAACACGAGAATAAAATCTATTTAAACACTACTAATCTATATTATTTACAATGTTATATTGATATATATATATACACACACACACACACACACACACATGGAGTACACACTAATTTCATATTTTATGTCTAGTTAAAAGAAATAATCAAATTATATTTTATAATAAGGTTAATTACTAAAAGAAGCTCAATTTTTGGTTAATTTTTTAATTGTAGCCTGAGCTATGAAAAGTACCAATAAAATACTCAAATTTACAATTTTTTCAGTCTATCCTAAACTTCAAAAAGCAACAACAAAATGTTCAAATTTTCAAATTTTTTCAATTCTAACCTAACGTTATTTGATGTTTTTCTAATGCCTTTAACCCTTAGCTCTTTGTTTTCTGTTTATTCATCTGAAGCCCTAAACTATTTTCACATTATAGCATACTGCACTAATAAGCTCTTAATTTTTAGTTTGTTCTTTTGGCCCTTAGTGTGAGAGTGTCGGGACCGCGTAATCTAAAAATCGAAAGAAGAGGACATCGAGAGAATAAACTGAAAAAAAGGAAAAAATTACAAAGTGTAAGATTGTCAGGCTGCATAATTTGATTTAGGACATTTTCAAATAATGGCGTCATTTTAATTATGTGATTAAACGACAACGTTTCATTCATTTTCATTTGTTGTGTTAATTTTGGCTTATGTATATTAATAGTTAAGGTTTCTTAAACATGTAACAAACTACGTCAACAAACTTAATGAAAACACTAACGTTGAATTAGAATTGAAAGAAATTGAAAGTTTTGACATTTTATTGTTACTTTTTAAAATTCGACTATAATTAAAAACTGATAAAAGTTTGAGTTTTTTTTGGGTAACTAACTATTTATAATCTTAAACAAATAGGTGAAATTTTTAATTTTTAATATAATACATTGTTAGATACCAACATTAATATTTGGTTATTTTTATATAATTTTTAAAATTTTTACTATGAACTATAATTAAATGTCAATATACAATGAACATAATAAGAAATACTTGTTGAAAAAAATTCAAATTGAATTAGGTTGAGTTTGTTTAATTGTAAAATTTAGAGGATATTACATTATAATTATGTAAAGTGTAAACTTTAAAGTTAGTAATTTTAATTCAATTATATTTTTAGACTCCTACACTTGGTCTTTTTTATATAAAAGGAATAGACACCAAACAAAGTTAGGACTATCTTTCAAATACTATTTAAATGTTAGTATTGTAGGTCTAATGAAATCCGTTTACTCCATTTCGAAATCGAATAGAGTAGACCAACGTGCGTGCTTGATTTGATTGAAAAGACTTGGAAAGTTTTTTTCCCCTTCAGGGTAAAGTTGAAAATTAACGGAGAAAAGAGGCCTTAAAATATGCTGTCGTAATCAGGTGTGTGCTATAAACCCATGTTAAATCTAAAACCTTATTAAGCTTAAGAAGTAAAGTTGGAATAATAAAATTAATATCCAGGCATAAGTAAACAAAACGTTAAAAAGTGAATCATATGATCTGGGCATGTGTAAGTGTAACAATGAAGGGATTAGGGGAAGGAGAAGGGGATGGGTGAGAGGAGACAAGGCACGTGCCGCCACGTCTCTACCCAAAGGTGTTAGAATCAAGAGCGAGGGAGGTTCATTGTCAGTCATAGGCTTGCTTTGCACTCTCCTGTCTCCTCTCTCTCGGTCTCGCCAATCTCATCTCTTTCTTCTCCAGTCGCTCACTATGGTCCTCCTTCAAGCTCCCGCCAGTGAAGACGCGCCCGAAGTGCACCGTTTCAGCGATGATCTCGAGCACGACTCCGCCTGCTCCACTCCTTACGTCAGTGCTCCCTCCAGTCCCGGCCGCTGCGGAGGTGGCGGGGGTTACTTCTTCAGTGCACCGGCCAGTCCCATGCATTTCCTGTTATCATCCGCCTCTCGACCTCCGTCTTCCGAGCCCGATCCCGACTTCGAGTTCTCTTCTAGGTTCTCAAGCGACGGTTCTCTAGTTTTAGGCTCCATGACCTCCGCCGACGAATTGTTTTTTAACGGTCAGATCAGGCCAGTGAAGCTCTCCTCACTTTTGCAGAGGCCGCAGGTGTTGCCTCCATTGTTAGATCTGGAGAACGTTAACCGAGAAGAAGAAGAGTTCGAGAAGCAAGAAGAAGAAGAGGAAGAGTCGAGGGTAACTAGAGGTAGAGATCTGAAGCTTAAAACTACTAGATCGCTTCACAGAAAGGCCAGATCTTTGTCTCCTCTGAGAAGCCGCGAGTTTCAGTGGAGTAATATTGAAGCGAAGCGAGAGGATGTGACGGAGTTAGAACCAAGGGTTTAAAATCGGACTGGACCGGTCCGATCCGGTTTGACCGAAAAAGGTTGAACCGTCCGGTTTTTATATAGAGAGGTTATTAAGTGAAACCGAACAGGACCACTGACCGGTTCAGATTATTTCCGGTCGAACCGGCCGGTCCGGTCCGATTTTTAAACCCTTGATTATTATCATAGATTCATAATAGTCAACAAGTTGTAGGGTTTAAGACAAAAATGTTTTGTTGTTCCATTCAATTAGGTTGTCCTTGTAGTTTAAAAACAACTAATCTTTTGTATTTATTAGCAATTAAATTGAGTAGTATTTATTCATGAAATAAATAGATAGATTCTCATAATATTCAAACAATTATTTCATCTAAATAAGAGATAGTAAATTTATATTGAATTAGTTAACAAATTATTGAATTAAAATTTTTTTAATTAAGAGATAATAAATTTATATTGCCTAAAAACTTTTATATTAGAGACACTTAAAAGATTTTGACTATTGTTAAATTATTTTTAAAAATAAAAATTAAAACTCTACTTTATTGTTGAACTAATTTTTGCACACGTTTAGTGGATTTTTTTTGGGTAAAATTAGGAATGACATTGCCCGTTCTTGCTAATTTTTTTAAATTAAAAATATAGAAAAATTTATGAATTAAAATCTTTTTATAATTATTTTTCACCTTTAGGGGGAGAGAAATAATCACTTGAATAATGAATAAATTTTATGTGAAATATGTTAAAGCTATTGGTCGTGATTGTAAAAGAATCAATTTGAACTAAAAGTTTAAAGGATAACTAATTTGCAGAATATTACCGATGAATTGCCATTTCATTGACACAAAAAGGGTGATTAAATCTTATATTCTAGTTAAGAATACACCATCCAATCGAGAGTCCCGTTGAGATGTAAAATTTGAAGGGGTTCAATTATTTACAATCTTACCCTTATATAATAAAGAAATTATTTTTAAAAAACTCATATGTAGTGTAAATTAATAATAATACAAAATATCAGGAAGTATATATAAGTAAACATATAAAATTATATAATACTATATATATAGAACATGGTAAAGATTAACATTACAAGACAAAATACGTAAATAAATACACAAACAAAGAAAAAAAGAGATAAATACGAGAATAAATTGTACCAACTATAACAAAAATAAATAAATAAACAAACTAAGTAAGAAATTATTTAGGCTAAAAATTAGGAGAAAAGTACTACTTAATTAAAATATTAAAGCTATTTATACAACAAATAATTTGAAGAAAAATATTTAGAGGACTTAAAATATATGTCCCGATAGGACAAACTACTACCGTTATAGATTAATCTACACCACGTTTAAAGTAATGAAAACCATGAGGAGTAAAGGAAAAACTTCCTAAGAAAACAACGTAAAAGTGCATCATAAAATTAAAAATAATCAATTTCAAAAGGGAATATAATGTCAAAGAATACTTTATTTGAGACTCGTGTAAATGTTAAAATTCGTGTGAACATGAAAATTATATTCAATTAATATACATGTAAAGATGAAGTTTGAGATCATAGACAAGTTGAAATTAATGACGTATTTGCCTAAGCAATTGTGATAAATATTTCATAGGATGATCCTAATCTAAGAAGTATTGAGGAATGTTATCAAAGATATGTTTAGAAAAAATTAATAGTAAGAAGTAATTCAAGCTGAGTTAATTGAAGATCCCGAAGGATTTAAACTATATGAAATGAATGATTTTAATTTCGTACTCATTGAAATTGTAAAGGCTCTAATTTATAGATTAAAGCAATATAAAACAAATATGGTATCATTGGCGAAGGGAGATGCTACTGATTCCGTACGTCCATCTTATGAAAAATTCTAATGATAGTTATGTAAAATGGAATATTTAAGTAAGACAAAAATTATATTTTGGTTTTTATATTGAACAAGTTTTAATGAGAATTTTTTCTATCAATTCATTTATTGTGAATTGAAGTATTTCTACATGGATAAATCCCATCCAGTTAGTTCTCTTATGGTTGTATGGTCATTTGACGTTAAACACTTAGACCTGAAGATAATGATTAAAAACTACTTGGTTACTTCTATTGGTGCGATAATGTATCTTAATAATTATACTAGACTATAATTTATTAGTAAGATTTAGTTTTTTCCCCCAACCAAATACATTGAAATAGAGTTAAACATATTTTATATTACCTACAAGTAACAAAGGTTATGGACTTATTATATTTAAAAGATGAGAATCTCTAATTACTTGATTTTGTATACTTAATACTATATGCAGGATAATCACTAGTATTATTAGTAGAGCTTTTATTAGTAGAATTTTTCTGATAAAAACTTTTTTAAAAAATTAATTGACTATTTAACGTCATTTTAAAAAAAAAGTTTTTTAGAAAATTTAGGTTTAGAATTTGAAGTGTTTGGACTCGTTTGCCCTAAAGACACTTGACAGCCTCCGCTGATAATTTGACATCTCAAGCACAGAAAAAAGAAATTAAATACACGCGTTTTCTTTCTTTAGTTCTTTCTTATCAACAGAAAAAGACAGCTGTTTTGGATCCACCGTATTACAGGTATGGTTTTGTGGCATTAAAGATTGGGATGGGCTGTTGGGCACATAATAAAGTTGCCGTATACCAGAGTGAGTCCCAAGCACAAGAGACAGCAGCAGATAAGATGACGGTGCAAAAGTAGGTTCCAGCTTTTAATGACTTTAAGAGAAATTGGAAAATCGGCTTCGTGGCTATTCGATATAGTTGGTGTATGTTTAAGTTTCACAAACGAAGGGAAGGAGAGATTATTGTTGCTTAAATCATTAATACAGCCAATCCGTTGGAACTTGGAAGTTAAAGACAAAACAAATAAAAGAAAGAACATGAAGCAATCAGGCAAAATTCTTGGTGGTACTGAAAAATCAACCCACATCTTAGAACAGTCAGTATGAGGGAATCCCGGAATATACCCCATGTAAGGAGCTGAGCTAAACATCATACGTGGAACTGAAACCAACAAAAATACACACGTTTAGAACTACTGAATGACAATGGTACCTCTCTAGTGAAGTAATGTCCAACCAATTAACCATCTCCAAAGAGCTAGAAGGTCCCCAATCTTAGGGAATATTATTAACCTTCATTTTTGAGCTCGAAGACAATATCCAAGAGATCCATAAGTTTCTCATTAGCATATCAAATGCGAACTTTTGTTCCATCAGAATTGGGCTCACCTTCTAGATCTATCATGACCATAGGAAAAGAGGAAGAAATGAAAAGGACAAACCCATGACTCCCGATAAAGATTATTTGTGGATTTGTATAATTTACTATCTTGGTTGTAAGCAAGAAACTCCAAACAAAAAAATAGTGAGAGAAGGAAAAATATAGTATACTAGTTTATGTTCTAAAGTCAATAAGTTGGTTATATTTTAGTAACATAATTATTCAAAATTAATCTTTATTTTATATAGATATGCATATGTATATGACAAAGTCTATAAGATTAACGTTTATTATAAATGAAATTATCATAAAATTATAAAATTTGAAGAACTGTAGTATTAAATTTGAGATATTTAATAATAAGTATCGATATGAGATATTTGATCTTATTTGACTTTATTAGTATTTAATTAGAATTTAAAATTAGTTAATCTAAATTACTAAAATGTCCAAACTTTATAATAAGCTTAGGTTATAAAAGAGCTGATACTTCTTGTCTAACCTTCTTTACACTACTTCTAGTTCTTAACACATTCATTTTGTTATCATTAGAGATCGGATACGCATGCAACTATAATGGTTTCAATGAAACATCTCAATTATCGTTTGAGAAAAAAAACAAGAATAAAGATCAAGTTACATTGCAAGGTACAATTTACATTTATACGTATTATGTTTATGCATTAATCATATTATATAATTTAATTAATCTTGACTTTTAAGAAATTGATAGAAAAGGTTTTGTGTTTATTTCACTGTGCATAGGATTGGATTTTACCCTCCCAACAAATTCCTATTATGTAGAAAGAACCATAGGTGAAGAGAGCTGAGATAAACAGATACAAAACCATATGTTGGATGAATGGACAAAAATACATAACTGAATCGATTAATTAATCTGATTAAACTAACTAATGTGGTTAGATTTGTAGTTCATTAATATTTATCACAAATGTTCATTACCTTGGCTAACCTAATTTAGTTCAATGTTACTTTACCTCATATTGATGTGCCCTCGTACTTACTACTAGCTAATTTGGTTAATGTGATCCTCAAACAACTTTGATTTTAGGTTAAATTAGGCATTACTTCACCAAATCGTATAAATTTTCTTTTTATATATTTATATAAATACCAAGCATTTTCTAAATCTCAAATACAAGTAACTATTTCTACCTTCTATGATGTCTGAACATGACAATATCATATGCATGTTAGATTTGTTGCCATAAAACTCTTCTAACTATCTCCATATAATTCATACTATATTTAAGTACAATCGATTAAGCTACTATAGCTATGATAAGTCTTAAATAGTTTCAAAATATAATAATTCTTATATGAGATGCTTTGGTAATATTAAATCAAATGATCAATTACACAACATCATAATGATGAAATTTACAGACATATAAGTAATGTTTCATTAGAGTGATAAATTCTTTATTGGCTTACACAACTACCTCCTAATAATTTGTATTATATTTAAGTATAATCGATTAAGCTATAACGAATAAGATATGTCATAAGTAGTTTCAAAACATAGTAATTCTTATATGAGATACCTTAATATTCTTAAGTTAAATGATCAATTACATAATATCATAATGAGCAAATTCATAGACACATAAATAATATTTCATTTGGAATATTCATAATCGGACCAATTTAGTGTACCTATTCTCTAAAAAATATTCACATTGTTTAAATATCTCCATATTTTAGTTTATAATTTCAACTACTTTCTTCGTAAGGAAGAAATTTAATATATGCTAGTCTTTTTACTCTATTAATGTTCAATTTTAATAAAATAATAACTGAGAATAGTTTAGCTATGATATGTAAATATAATATTAATCTCACAATTATTATCTCAATATAATTTCATTTACAAAATATATTTATCTTATGATCTTTATCTTACATCTCAGGTAATAACATGAGATAAGATGGCATTGGACAAGTAATTTTGAGCCTTAATGACTTCAATAGAAATTGGAAAATTGGAAAATCGGCTTCATGACTATTCGACATAGTTTGCATATGTTTAAGTTGCACAAAGGAAGGGAAGAAAGTTGATTGTCTTCCAATATTTGAATAAAGCAACAATTGATTTCTTAAAAAATTGTAAAACCTTTTGAAATTTAGGCCTCTTCTTGTAATTCATTATTTGTAATATTTCTATTAAAATCTTATTGCTGGATTTGTTATACTTTAGATTGTTTGCTCTTATAGAGAAGATAATACTTTTTTCCAATTAAATTACAAGGAAATTTCTCACAAATGTAACGAGCTTTTTCCTTATCAGTGACAAACTTGATAGTTCTAAGATTCAATACAACAAAGAAGAAGAAGATAACATCAGTAGATGAATTTGATAGTTTAGATGTTTAAAAACATCAGATCACTTAGAATAGTGTAATATTGATGTCCGCTCATACTTACTACTAGCTAATTTGGTTAATGTGATCCTTAGGAAACTTTGATTTGGGTTAAATTAGGCATTACTTCACCAAATTATGTAAATTTTCTTTTTTTCAAAAATACCAAGCATTTTATAAATCTCTGTTAGGTTCCTCCTTATACACACAGCAAACACAATGTTCTCCCTGTACATACAACAAAAAAATCCTACAATAAACCTAATCTATCAACTCAGGTACACAAGGAGAAATTAACGCTTCTAATGGAAATCTTGCTATTCAACTCAATGTGTAAACATATGGAAATAAGAAGAGCAGTCAACATCGGTGGAATTCCCTATAGGCTACACACCCCACTTTCTAGGCAAAATGCCCCTCCACTTTCTACAACTCTCTAGAATAATCTCCCTCTCTCTTTCCACTCTCCTTTTATGATTTGATTGTTTGTCCTTCCCATTCATCCTCCCCTCTTTCTCTCCTACTTGTAGTTATTTTGTAAATGCTTTAGTATATTGCTCCACCTCAGCATCACTTACTATTTCCCTATTCTTCCCCCTTCTCTTCCTGTAATATACTTTATGCATTAGAGACCTAACAATACCTCCCCCCATGATAGCCACCTTGTCCTTAAGGAGAAAGGTAGGGAATTGCGCCTAAATATGGTCAAAAGGTTCTCAAGTGCTTTTCCAAAGTGGCAGCCCTTTCCACTGGATCAATACTTCGAACATGTCAGAAGAGTTTGTCTGAACTTCAAATACATGTTCTGGTTATAATAGTAATTCTATGTCTTCAGTGAGACATTATGGGAGGGGTTGGCTAGAGACCTTGGTACCAAAAACCTTTTTGAGTTGTGAGATGTGAAAGACTAGATGGATGGGAGCATAAGGGGTAAGATCTAACTTATAAGCAACTTTCTTAATTTTTTCAATGACGACAAAAGGTTCATAACATCGCGGACTGAGCTTCACGTTAGGATGAGAAGCTAAAGAACGGAACCTATAAGGTTGTAGTTTCAAAAATACATATCTCCTTCCTAGAATTCAACTTCATACCTCCCCAAATCAGCAAACTTCTTCATTCTTTCTTGGTCTTTCACTAGATTGTTTTTGTGTTCATCAAGTATTTGATTCCGCTCCTTAAGTTACCGTTGAATCATTCTCACCAAATCTTAACTGAGTAGGGAGATTGCATCCATATAAGGCTTTAAAAGGGGTCATGTCGGCAGCCCCATGATAAGTACTGTTATACCAAAATTATGCCCATACAATCCATTTTGGTCATTATTTTGGTTGTATTTTAGAAAAACATCGTAAATAAGTCTCTAAACTCTGATTGGCCACCTTTATCTGTCCATCAGTTTGTGTATGGTAGGAAGAACTGAGTTTAAGAGTTGTACTTGAAATGCGAAACAATTCATACCAAAATTGACTTACGAATACCCTATCTAAATCCAAAACGATGGTGTTTAGGAACCCGTGTAGCCTAACAATCTCCTGAACAAATGCTTCAGCCACTTGTTTTACTGTGAATGGTGTTTAAGGGGAATAAAATGGTTGTATTTGGATAGCCAATCCACTACGATGAATATAGTGTCGTAATCATTGGCTTTGGGTAATCCTTCCACAAAATCGATAGATATATCCTACCATGCTCGGGGTTGGTATCGAAAGGGGTTGCAAGAGTCTAACTGCTTTAAGGGCTTCATATTTGTTTCTTTGGCACATCTCACATGCTGCTATAAATCGCTAGACATCCCATTTTAAACCTTCCTAAAACACTATGGCTACTAGCCTTTTGTAATTTTTGATAAATCCGGAATGACCCCCGAACCGATTGGTTGAGAGTGAAAGTTATGCAGTAGTGCTAGAATTAAAGAGGATTCTTTTGGTATTACCAACTGCCCTTTGTAAAGCAAGGTTCCTTGTAGTAAATAATACCCCAGGCATGATTTATAACCCTTTAATAAATCCTACATAATTTGGTTTAGCTTTGCATTTGTCGCTACCTCTTCCATAAGCCCCTCAATCTGTGGTGTTTGTATTATAGATATTACGTGTCTGTTTGGATGGGCTTATATCAGTAGAGTTTTTGTTAGTAGAGCTTTTATCAGTAAAATTTTTCTAAAAAGAGCTTTTTTAAGAAGTCAGGTGCCTGTTTGGCTGTCATTTAAAAAAAACTTTTTTGAAAGAGTTTCATACAATAGATTATTTGACAACATAAAAATAAAAAGTACTTTTAATTTTAACTATATTTTATTTTGTA
>JANIPM010000231.1:11426390-11441941 GCA_027478405.1 Erythroxylum cassinoides
CTAACAATTACGCTAAAATTTAACTTATATTAGAAAATTAATAATGCTAAAAGATCCTAACATTATACTCTTGAACATTAATTTGGTTTAAAAATACATAAGTGAGTTTGCTAAAAATAATAATTTTGGCCCGACCCTGCTTATTTTTTATTTCTTGGACGCTTTGACTTGGGAGCAAGGAAAAGTTGAAGCCTGCATGTATGCATCCTCGTTTAACAGTATTTAAACTCTCAATCAAGTTGGTGGCCAGCTGATTTTAATATTCTTATATAAAATTCAATTTCATTAATTTTTAAAATGATATTATTTTGTCTAAATCAATTTTAAATTATTAATTATTAATTTAGTAACACACTAGTGTATTCTAATGGATGTGGTTCGCTTTTCAATGACATCAAATCATTTTCGGGTCACACCTCCCGAGATATGCATACCTTATGGTAGATTGTATACATCTAATTGATAATTTACATTATCAGAGAGTGATGTCCCGTACTCCCGCGTGTAGTATGACTGTTTGTACCTTAGGCATCCCTAGTGGAAAACACTTGTTATGTACAGTATTTGCGCGTCGAGTAGTGGAACCTGATCCTCTGATTCGTTAATTTTGGACTAATTATGAGTAAACTCGTCTTGGTCATTTATTTATATAGATTTTACATAAATAAATGATTGAGATAAGTTGACACAGAATTAGTCTAGAATTAATAGATTACAGTTTCACATAAATAAATAATTAAGATGAGTTAATTTAGGGTTGGTTCAAAGTTAGTGGACCAAAACATTTGAGGGGCGAGTAGTGAGTTCTATTTCTTGTTTGTCCCTACTTGCAATTATTGAGTTTAGTTAACATAAACCACTTTTAAATTTTATTTTATTTAATTAATTTAAAATTAATAAAATATCTTATTGAACAATTTTATAGGGTTCACCTTAGGAATACAATGTGCATTTTAAGAAGGAATTAGCTGTCAATATTTTTTAAATGTATTATAGAAAAAAATTTGTTCTTGGTATCTATTTAGGATGTTTAGGCATAAGAAAGGAAGGTATAGTCGTATATATTGATGTACACAAAGTTGTATTAGAATCAGAATTCACTCCACCAAAAGCACTGTGAAATTAGACTCCAACTTTGACCACTATGGTTGGTGGAGAAGACTGTAGGAAGAAAAGTACCGGGAATAACAAAGAATCGGTGATTCTCTCACCCTACTGCTTGCAACCTTCGGACAATCCGGGAACGTTGATCAAACCTGTGCAACTCAAATGTGAAAAATATGAAGAATGAGGAGTGGTATATGGTGAGTTCATTGCTAGTTGCTTGGATCCTGAATACAAGCAAACCAAACTTACGTTCTACCATGACTTACATGGAGAACATCCGAGAATTATGGGAGGATCTTCGATCAAGATTGTTTATTGGGAGTGGACCATGCGTTTGCCAGTCCTCGAGCAACTGGAAAAGGAGTGGGTTGTGACCGAAGAGCGACTAATAGTGGTGGATGTGGACTAGTGACTCGAGCGAACAACCCAGGTTGCTATAAGTGACGGACAGCAAGCTGCTGCTATGAATGAATCTCACCACAGTGGCATACTCGGGCTAAACTGGAGACTATAACGGGCAATGCAAATTAATTTTTTAATGCTCATAAATCAAGAGAAATTGAGCATCTGTCTGATTAGAAAAAATTAAGTGAACGGTTAATTGACTCCAAAGCATCCCATCACATGAATGGAGACATTGAATCATTGATTAATGTTTACAAAATCACACCATGCCCAATAGGACTTCCCATCGAGAAGCAAACAATTGTGATAGAGGAAAATTACATTTGGGTGAAAGAGTTTATTTGCGTAACGTTCTCTTTGTGCCATGCATTGCACTTTATTGTCTGTAGCTAAAATGTTAAGAGAAAGAATCGCATCGTTACTTTCACTAATATACTATGTGTGATATACTAAACTTTGAGTACCTTGATTGGAGCGAATGAAGAGAATGATTTAAAGTTGTTAAAAACGTAGTCTTTATTTAAAGATAAAATTTGGGAGTAATGAGATAGAGTAATAAAGATAAGATATGTTATTTGTTAGAAGATAAAATTTTATCTATTAAGATAAAGTTGTTATCTGTTACAATTTAAACTTTTAAATTTTTGATCTGTTTATTTAATCTTTATCGAGATATTAGCTAATTTTGTTATTTCATTGCTTATATATTTAGGTCTTCAGTGTCAATATAAAGTGCAGCTCATCAATAAATTGTCTTTTGTACTATATCTTTTTTATTATATTTTTTTGGTTAAATTTTGGTTCTAAAATCCAACCATCGGTATTAGGGCTCTCAAAGATCTTGAAAAACTTATAAGTGATTAATGCTTTACAAGTTCAAGACCAAAGAAAGACAATGAGAGACTAAGTAAGTGAAAAGATGGTGGAGGGAGCCTATCTGGCAAAGGTTTCCTCATAAAAAAAGAAAGGAAATATTTCTCAATATGGTCATTATGAAAAGTTTGGTTATGAAGAGAAAGATTGCTGGCATAAAGGAAAGTCTCGATGCTTTAGGAAAAAGAATTGCAAGTTCAACAATGGAGAACAAGAAAATATAGTGCAAATGACTGAAGAAAACAACCTCTTTTAGTTGGTGAGAAGTGCACCAAGACTCTTCACAGAGAGAGGCGTTCTATGGAGATAAGTGATTAAAGAAGTGGTCATGTTGAAGAATAGAGAGAAGTGCTTTAAAGAAAAAAATTGTGGAGAAATGTGCTTCAACTATTGAAGGGTGATGGGAAGTACATCATTAAATTCAAAAAATCTTACAACTTTAAATCAAGAAGAAATGTTAGAGAATAATTCAAAGTTATGAAAAATGTAGTCTTTGTTTAAAGATAAAATTTGGGAGTAGTAAGATAGAGTAGTAAAAATAAGATCTGTTATTTGTTAGAAGATAAAATTTTACCTGTTAAGATAAAGTTATTATCTGTTATGATTTAATCTTTTAAAATTTTGATTTGTTTGCTTAATATTTATCGAGATATTAGCTAAGTTTGTTATTTTATTGCTTATATATTTAAGCCTTCAGCATCATTGTAAAGTGCAACTTATTAATAAATTGCCTCTTGTATTATTTCTTTTCTATTCTTTTTTTTGTTTGTTAAATTCTAGTTCTAAAACCCAACATTCTTTTCTAAACAAAGATGCTAGTTAAAGCAAATAAAACAGGAGAAATAAACTTGTAAGAATTGTGGCATAGAAGATGGGAACATCCTTCTAAACAATACTGTATTATTTTTCTGATTTTGGTAATGGTAATGATTTGTTGGAACCTTGTGTGCATGTTATAAGGCGAAATAAACTCGAGAAGTTTTTCCAAATAATAAAAAAAAATACATGCATCTTGTGGTGCAATTTATTTCTTAACTATTACTGATGACTTCTTACGTATTGAGTAGGTATATTTGTTATTTGAAAAAGTAAAGTTCCATAAGTCATTAAGAATTTTCTTACCATGACTAAACAACAATTTAAGAAACAAGTGAAAATTGTTTATAGTGATAATGGGAAAAAATTTACTTGTCTAAAATCGTATTTTAAAGAACATGGTATATTGCATCAAACATCATGCATAGACACATCTTAACAAAATGAACGAGAGGAACAAAAACATAGACATATCTTAAATGTAACCAGGGCACTACATTTTCAGGTAGGCTTGCCCGTATAAATTTGGGGGATTGTGTGTTGACTGCTAGTTACTTGATAAATGAAACTCCCTTCCCTCTTCTTAATGGAAAAACTCTACGTGAGATTTTATTTGGGCAGGTACCTCAATACAACTAGTTAAAAGTTTTCAATTGTCTTTGTTATGCACACTGTAATGCCCACGATCAAAATAAGTTTAGTAAAATAAGTAGGAAATGTGTGTTTTAGGGTACTGAAATTGTAAGAAGGGTTATTATGTTTATGATCTTAAAACAGAAGAATCTTTTGTTTCTCGTGATATAGTATTTTATTAAAATACTTCTCCATATGTTGAACCTATAGAGCAGAGTGTGGGTGGCGTAGAATTTTTTCCTAATGCACCCGATGCTACCATGTTTGATGATGTCGATGGAAATGGAACGCAAGGAAGTATTGAAGATAGGGGAGTGTCAAAGATGAAGGTGGCGTAGAAGGGAGAGCCTAAGGAAGAACGATAGTAGTAACAAAGGTGGAAGACAAAGTGATGTCCTTGATAGGACAAGTCCAAGATGCCGGGAGGGGAAAGAGGAGACGAGACATGGTGCTCATAATAACCTCGATGTTGACATAAGGAATAATGGTCAAATTGTAATTACTACAATGACTATTAAAAACTCAACAGGAGACATAGAGAGCACAAGTAATTGAGACAAGATCCTCTGTTCAATATTACTCTGTCTTATTCTATCTTATAAAATCTCAGCTATTTATTTTACAGGACCTACGCAGGATCTATGCAGGATCTACATAAATAAATGGCTGAGATTTATTAGACACTATAAGACACCATAATATTAAACAGGAGATCTGAACTCCAAGCAATTTGCCTTATTGAAGGAGTATATGATACATATAACGTGTTGCTTATAAGATTTTACTCATGCTCAAGCTTAATCCAAGCCACAGTCCTTAGGTACTACTCCCTATCCTATAGTGAATTATATGACATGCTAATTTTTCTCCAAGATGTTGTGCTTTCTTAGCGGCAGTTACAATAAAAAATGAACCTACTTGATTTTCTGAGGTAGTGAAAGATGACAAATGGAGAGATGCTATGACAAAGGAGATGCAAAGAAGACAATAAAACATGGACTTTGGAATTTTTGCCTTACGTGAAAAAGGCAAAGGTTGTAAATGTGTGTGTAAGATCAAGTATAATTTAGATGTGACAGTTAATCACTATAAAGCTCGTTTCACAATTCTTAGAAATAGACAAGTGGAAGGCTTAAACTAAACTGAGAACTTTGCCCCCATAACTAAGATTTTATTTGCATGATGATTTAGAAGAGAAGGTTTATATGCAATTACCCCCCAAGATTCTCAACAACAGGTACAAAAAAGGTGTGTATATTACAGGAACCCCTTTATAGCTTCCAGTAAGCCCCTCAATGTTAGTTTTGCAAGCTAGTACGAGCCTTGAAGAAGTATTGCTTCACACAATCCCACTCAAATTACTTATTATTTACCTGCAACAAATATGATGTTTGCCTGAGTATGTTGGTATATGTTGATGACTTAATCATAGTTGGTAATAATTTGTAGGCTAATAAGAAGTTCAAAGACTACTTGAGTAAATGTTTCTATTTAAAAGATCTTGGTACTCTTAAATATTTTTTGAGCATTGAAGTAGCTTGTGGACTAGAAGGATTTTTTTTCTGCCATCACAAGTATGCACTTGATATTATTATAGAAGCTAGACTACTGGGAACAAAACCAACATCATTTCCTATGGAGTAAAACCATTGGTTGGCATTGGTTACAGGTACATTCTTGGAAGATCCTGAGTAGTATATATCGGCAGTTGGTGGGTCGATTAATCTATATTAATATCACCAGACCTATGATCAGCTACTGTGTTCATGTTTTAACTCAATTTAAGTAGTGCCCTCGATAGGAAAATTGGAAGGCTGCCTTACAAGTGGCACGATACTTGAAGGGAAATCTTTATTTTTGTGTGCAAATAGTGATTTACACTTATAAATAAGGCATTATGATTCCGATTAGGCATGTTATCGAATAACCTAATGCTCATTGACTGATTATTTTGTTTGACTGAGTTCTCTCCTATTTTTTAGAAGACCAAAAAGCAGCAGATAGTATCTCAATCCTTTGTAGAAGTTTGAGTATCGCTCAATGGCTACAGCCAACGAGTTGAAATGACTTAAAGATTTACTTAAGCTGCTGTGCTATATGATGGACCAATGTATTTGTATTATGATAGTCAATCGACCCTTTATTGTATTTTATAAATGGACAAAGCATATTAATGTTGATTGCCACTTCGTTTTGGTGAGATAAAATGCAGAAATATTACCACCTCTTATCTTCTAACTATGTGTTTTATGTGAAACAGAGGCAGAATCAAGGGATTATATTTTCTTTAAATGCCACTTTTCACAGTTTCTATGGGAGTGGATCGATAAATTAAGTCTTATTTTTAATGCAGGTACAATATTCACGGAGGCACTTGGCTGGCTTTTGAAGCTGAACCATACTCCTAAATATTCACGGAATAACTTTGCCTCCTCCATTATGGAGATTTGGTAATAGAGAAACAATTGAAAATTTCAAAATACTACTCGCACTAGAAAGGAGATTCTCAACTCTCTAATTGGTAGAATTAGAGATAAATTTCTCTATTCTACTAGGTCAGAAAGGATATGCCCTAATCTAGCCTCTTCATAGAGAATCAATTATTATTAATATAGAGTAGGGGCAAAAGAAAGATGGAAGAATGAAAGTACCTATGAAGCCCATGCTCATCTGATGTAGCTGTTGACACTGTGCTTGACACGTGTAAACCGATCTAAAAGTGTGAGGTCGTCCAAGTAAACACTGGAAGCACCACCGGCTATAGAGGAACATCGGAAGTAGCATCAGCTGTAAAGCTGCATCCTCCATCTCTGCGTCCGGATCAAAGACCGCTAGACACTCTACCCTAATTTGGTAGGATTAGGTGAAGAGGGGAAAAACGCGATCTGTGTTTACCCTTTTTGCCAAATGATTTTTTGCCCTTGTTTAAACGTAGAAGCATTAGCTCTAAACGTCACCGTTTGTGGTTGGTTTAAAGACCCTTCTTGAAATATTGTTATTTTATTGTATACTTTGTAGCTGGCCTATATTTTTGTAAACGGACTGATTATTATCTAATATCATTTGTTTTAACTTAAAAAAAATAACTATGAATCAATTGGTTGACATTTTAAGTAAGGCATTGTGATAACAACAATTTAAATAATTTCTTGACAAGTTTGGTATTTAGAACCTTCATATTCCAACTTGAGGACGAGGAGTAGGTGGGTATATAATGTCTACTTTAGGAATACAATGTACACTTTAGAAATGAATTAGAAGACATAGTTATACATATTGATTTACACCAAGTTATATTGGGATCAACAAGAATCAGATTTCATTCCACCGAAAACACCGTGAAATTCTTATAGCTTATTCAGGACTGTTCTTAACATTTTATAGTCTTGGTAATAAAAAATGACTCTAATAAATTGATAATATATAAATATGTAAAGTTTAAAAGTATATTTAATTATTAAAGAGGCTATCTTAAGCCTCTCATTTTAACACAGTTGAAGAATTTACTGAATTGCATTAATTCTTAACATTAAGATTAAGAGAATAACTCAAAAAATATAAAAAATGTAAAGAAAAAAAAACTAAGAGGATTTACCTCATTTTGCTCTTTATAATTGTCAAAAGTGAATTGAGCCTTATTTTGCTCTCTTTGAAGATTTAAAATAAACCTTATTTTACCTTATTTTATTTTTTATAAAGATCAAGAGTGAATTCTATTTTATTATTTATGAAAGTGGGTTATGAGCATATGCCCCTCTTGCTCCTTCCCTGGGCCGAACCTGATCTTATTATTAATAAACGTAACTAGTATAATAACAAAAAACTATTGAAAAAATACTATTCTTGAATGATTGAATAAAGAGTAAATTTGTCACGTTCCATCATGAACTCGTGTGAACAGTTGTTTTAGGAATGAATGATTTATTAGCTGAGGTCTTATATTATTATATATTTTATGTAAATAATAAAATTTAAAATATAAAACATCAAATAGAAAAATCAAATCACGTGAATCTAATTCATTTAACCTTTTATTAATTTCACAGCTTTTATTATTATTGGGTGGTTGTTCATCTCATCAATCACTTTATTTGCCGTTTCTGTTTATGGTCTGGCCTTCCAGGTTCCAAGGGATCTTCGAACGTCGTTTTATGGCACTTTGTGATAAATTTCAAGTTTCTACATTGTCTTTGACTAAAATAAGTGCTTTATACCTAATCCGGCTCGGCTTATGTGTTCTGCAATGTTCACTGGCTGCTCAAATGTTGAATTCTGTTTTTCCTCTTTATATTAGCCACACCAACCATAGCTTGGTACCAAGTTAAGCTTTTAAGTTCCTGTTTTCTGGGAGGGACTCGATAGTTGCTTTTGCTCTTTGTTAGAGAATGATGTTCGCAAGAATATATATATATATATAATTGGGCACTATAACAGCAACCAAGAAAGTTGCTGACATTGAAAGTGATAACTAAACCACGCTTAGGGGTTGCATAGATTCTGATGCTGAAGAAAATGTTAAAAGACCATCTAACATTTTCCACCCTGATTTAAGGATGGAATTGCCACCACTTTTTTTTTAGGGGGGCAATCCTAGATGATAACCTACAAGGACCCCATCATAAAGGATCACTTTAACATATCTGCTACTTAAAGTTCCCTGCAAAGTATGCTAAAGGTCCAACAATACAAGCATTGATGTAGGTTGCCGGTTCTGAATGACTGTAATCTGTGCGGTCATCTGGGTAACCATCATTCTCATTAGGACCACCAACAATGGCTCCGGTCAATATATTGGGATTCGGGTTCTGCGAATAGTAGTATGGTTGGAAACCAGCTTCACAGCCTATGGTCTGTGGGTGGCTTGCGACAGATGCCACAGAAGACCCTCTGTGGTGAATTCTTTTTGGATAGTTTGGCCCAAACCCGACCATGTATGACATCTTTATTGGGTTCACACCAAGTATGTAGTCTACCTGTAGTTTGAAGTTGGTCAGTACACAAGGACATGACTTTACGTTGGTACGTATCAGGAAATATGGAGTAAAAATAGTTGAAAGACTTGCCTGTTTCTTAGCGACGAAAATAAGGTTGTTTGGAGTGACCACTTGACTTCCACAGTTGAAGGTATGTCTAGAGGCTTTCATGTACTTGGCATAAGTGGTGAGCAGGAATGTTATTGAAGTCACATATTGGAGGTTACTCTGAGGAAGCTTGTAAATTAGCCCTCCTGCATTTTCATAACATGCCCATACGCTTTAATATCAGTAATAGGAAAGCGCAATCCAGAAATATTATATTTACTGGTCTTTACTACAATGGTGGTTCTTGCCTTGTGTGTATTTTGTAGTTGTGTAAGGAGAGTTTGGTAGGATCTGGCACATGAAGTTTTCAGCTTCCTGTTTGTACTTCTGAAAGTTCTGATCGTTATTCAACAACGCTCGCTGCAATACAAGCTCTTGTAATATTAGAATCATTGTAGATACCATAGAGATTCAGACAACTCCATCTATATATTTATGATAAAATGTACCCTTGATAAGAGAACATGAGCCCCTGCATACTTGTTGTCCCAACTGAACAAATCAGGTTGGTCATCAGCTCCCAGTGACTTCAGGATATTGTAGTAAGATATTTCATTGGTTGCCCTGAATAGCCAAGCTGTCCCCCAAAGCAATTCATCCTGACAAATATCATTCATAAGTAAGAATTCTGGTGATTACCTTCTTATGTTTTGGGCCTAAATCCAGTTAGTGCTCGTCATACCTTATAACCAGAATATGAGCAATAAAAAGGGCAAACAGCTGATCCAAGTGCATCACTATACGCCCCCTGGTGCTGCAGGGCAAATTGCAAAACCTGTCTAGCAGTTCTCAACAGCAAACTTGAGTATTTTGGATCAACCGCCCGAAAAACCATCGAGGCAGCTGCTAACGCCGCTGCTGTCTCCCCGGCAACGTCAGATCCAGGGTTGCTTGGTGAGACAGAGTACACCGATCTTACAGTGTCCATGTCTTCAGGTCTCTCCCAGCACTTGTGATCAACGTTAGGATCACCTACACCAACATAGAGCTTGCCAGGAGTAGATGTCGCACATTTCAGGAGATAGTCGGTGGCCCAACGAATGGCAGCCCTTGCATTTGGCAATTCTGAGCCCATTCTTCTGCCATATTCAAGTGTACTCCATGAAAGCATTGTGGTGGTGAATGCCATTGGGAAATTGAACTTCACATTGTCTCCAGCATCATAGTAGCCTCCTGTCAAATCCACCTATTCACCAAAAATCAACGTATATAATGTTTTAGGCATGCATTGGAGTAGAAGAATAGAACATAGACGAAATGTTGACTAACAACATACGTTGGAAAGTCGACCATCTGAGAGGCCAGAATTTGAGCGCCATCTCATTTGTTGAGAAACAGGAAGCCTTCCTGACCTCTGCCCTTGGAAGAAGATAATGGACATAGACAATGCATCTTTGTAATTGGGATTGCCTTGGACCAAACCAAAGACCATAGAAGACAAAGTAAACACAAGGAACACAAAAGCAGCTTCCTTCCTCATTGTTATTGGTACCTTATTAGCAGCAAGTACCAATACTGAGGTTTTTGGATTGGTTTGGCTTTTATGGTTTAGATTCTACAATGACATCTCTTATATATATAGAGATAAAGGAGCGGAAAGAGGGTCTTATCAACCAAGCGCAAATTAAGGCTTTCTCATTTAAGACTTCTTTCTTTGTTGACCATTTGAGAAGATGGTATGGTAAGCTTCAAACTTCTCGTCCAAACAATTTAGGACTTGGAATGATTATAAAGTTGCCCATGCAATGTTAATGGTATTAGGAAAAGGAAGGATGTGTTAGTTGAAAATCATATGCACATGGGTCATCCTAAAAATGGGAATGCTGGTAAGGAATGTCAATGTGGTTGCAAGTAAGGTAAGTCAATTCCTAACATTACTTCTGTAATATTTAGACATGAAGGATTTGTTTGGTAAGAGTAAGACGACCAAATTCCAGCATGGAAACTAATTTCTTTTCCAATTTTTTATTTTTCTAGCATAAATTTCGGAGTTAATTGTTGGTAAATTCAAATTTCATATGATTAACAACGTCTCTAATTATGCATTAACAAATCCGATAGTGCAACAATTCAACTTCTTAGGTCTTGTAAGAATAGTGAGTTTATGTCTTAGATTGCTATGAATGTTATCTAACAACCATAGATAATTAATTCCATTAGTATATAATTTTACGGGGTTAATATGTGTAGTGTTGACCTCATTTATGATAAACGATCATAATTGACAAATCTACATTTAGTTTCTGAGTAATTGATTTTTGTAACGTTCAGTATCTTCTATTCAACTCATGAATTTCCCTTAAGCTATTGACCTCATATTTTAAATTCGATATTATAAAATTAAAAAATGTAGGATTATGTTGTTTACAAATTACCAATTATTAAAAACTTAACTGGCTCAGCCGGTTCAACCGTGAAAATTTTGAACTTTTCTGTTCAATTTATTTAATAACTCTTTATTGTTAAAAACTAGTCAACTTATAAATTAACTGGTCAAATATCGTAAATTAATAAATTTTTATAAACTAAAATAAATCTATTAATTTTTACAATTGTTTTTAATTAAATTCTAATTCTTCAATAAGTAATGATAATCTCTTCCGATCTTATTTTAAATTCTATAATTTTATTTAATTTTTAGTTGGTTTTATAATAGTCTAATATCGGTTGAACATTTTTAATCTTAAATATCTTGTTTTATTGGTTTAACTTATGATCCGATTTTTAAAACATTGGTAAGAAAGGTTGGGGATAATAGACTAATAGTTGAGGTATAGTAATTTACAAAAATAAGTTTAAGACCACGTTTGTTTTGTAGCCACTTGCATAAGTCATACTCTAGTATTAATACAGGAGACTAGAATTACTCCAAAGTCCACACAGTTTGGCCAAACCTTTTTTCAAAGAGTAAGAAGAAAAACTGAAGTTCTTTCAATTTAAGGCGAATCTCTTACTTTCAACACATATAAACATAGTAAATTTAATTGTACTTTTCCACTTATAAAAAAAATTAAACTTTCAATTTTTATTAAAAATTATTTAATACTTTAAATTTTATTTTATTAATTAAATTATAATAGATGTATAACAATATACAATTGTCTTACTATAATTAAAAAATTAAGAAAATATTGACATATAATTAACAAAATTTAGCATTTTTTTAGATTCAAGGATAATTATTTTTTTCTTAAAAAATAGGACACTTGAATGGATAATGTAGTAGTTGGACAAAAACAAAGACTTGGACTTGCGCTACAAAACATTTGATGTTAGGTTTTTGGTACGATTGGTGAATGGCACTATGGCAGACCGTAGCATCCAAAATTTGGCATCTTTGGTCTGATAAAGAGGATTCGAACAACGTTAATGCCCAAATTACTGCAAAGATTGCCCTAATTCTCGGCTAGTTTGGTTTCTTTCATGTCAAATTGAATTTTGAACCCAAAAGGGAAAAGAATATATATACATATATCTAAAGAAGAAGAAGAGGAAGAGGAGTGAGGCGTGAATGGCGCATTTTTTAGGCCCTTGGATCGCGCAAAAGAGATCGGCGCCAATTTTCCCTTTTCTGTTTTATATACGTAAGAAGACTTTAGCTACGATTCCAAATTCTTGTGTCTGAGGATCAATGCTCCGTTCCCATTCTTTAGGACTAAGCTTGTTTGTTTACTAATTTTTCATTAACGCAAGTTGATGCCATGCCATTGACTAACCCAAGGTTTGGATAAGTTGGGATCAAACTTCTCGATTGCAAAGAGCATAACCATATAATATTTTCATATTATTTTAGTACGGTCAGAATTCAATTTAATGAACCCATTTTTTTGATTTGTCAAATTGATTTAAGCTGATTTATATTCTTATATATTTTCAACTTTTATTAGTAGTACTTGCACTAGCAATTAAAATAATTTTATAATATTTTTTAGTGATTTTTTTATGTTTTAAAAATCGGATCAGAAGTTTAACCGGTAAGACAAGAGGTTTAAGGTTTAAAAGATTTAACCAGTATTAGACAGTCATAAAATCAGCTAAATATTAATAAAAAATAAATATTTTGAAATATGATTAAAAGAGATTGCCTTTATCTATTGAATAATTTGAATTTTAATTGAAAAATAGACTATTAAATTAAAAAATAATTAATTTATTTTGATTTATAAGAACTTATTAATTTACAAAAATTGAACAATTAATTAATAACTTGATTGATTTTTAATGATAAGAGTTATTAAAGTAAATCGAATTAAAAAGTTAGACAATTCAAAATTTTTACTACTAAATTGATCAAACCGGTTGAGTTTTTTTATAATTAATTTTTTTAGTAATATATCCCTAGAAAAAAACCATTATGATAACCCGGAGCTTCAAAAAAAAAGGAAAGGTATGAATAAATTAAAAACTAAACGACCTTAGCTAAGTTTCCTTCATGCCTTAATTTAGGTTTCTAGTCCGAAAACAGGAAGTTGGGATCTTGGTCATAGGGAACATTGTAAAAACAGAATGCCCGGATAAATGGTTGTGATTGAATACGTATAGCATGCATATTATATTAACATGTAAAGTTAGTAATTATCCTGTTCATATTAATTTTATTTTGTATAGCCTATGCTCAACCTCGAGCACGCAAGTATGAAGAGGCTTTCTGACCAAGGTAAGTAAACCTACTTGTCATTCTTCACAGAGAAATTACCGTTTAGAAAAGATACATTACGAAGAATTAATGATAGAGATATGGCAAAATCTCTAACAAATTCCGACATATTAGGTTTTTGTTTACCCATATGTAGTTGCATTACCTTATTCTGGGACTAACTGAAGCATGTGTGTGTGTCCCGTTAACGAAGAAAGTATAGCTAGGTTCTTTGATCAAGCATCCGATGCTTACTCTTGAGAATATTTTGGTGGATCCTTTCAACATAACGTAATCATCATCTAAAGCAACAATAACGTGTTTGCATGATAATTCGGACACTTTGTGTGCAGAAGTGACCCACCATGAACAACAAACACAATCATTTACGTATGACGGAGTGACAAACACAATGTTTTCAAAAAATGTATGGAGATTGATAAGTAATTGCTTTATGGATTTGCTTAATTGGAGGAGAAGTTAAATAAATAAATAAGTAAGTAATCACCATTGGTAATGTATATGCTTATATATTGATGCAAACTCAAGGCTTTGAAAGAGGATCAATTCGATTCATCAAATGTCGTAAAACCTGAAAACTTGGCCATCAATCTTGCGATTGATACTCACGTCTTTTCATGCATTGGATTTTTATGACTTTATCTTATAAGCTGACAAATTAACTTGGATAGTAAGGCATACAAATATTATTATTTTTTATCAAATTAAAAAAATGGAATTTAATTAATTACCAGAATAGGGGTGTTCGTTAATTCTTTGTTTAGAGCTGTTTCAGGTGTGTTAGTGGTAGGTTATAATATAATTTGGTTAGTGTTGCTTATGGAATCTTAAGATATGGCGGCGCTACTTGCGTGCAAGTCATAGTATTTCTTGTACCTCTCCAACATTCTTATTATTCCATGGCTGTAGTTTCTGCCTGTTTAATCAAGTTATCGGCTTTGCATTCATCCCGGACAAGCTAGCTAAACGAAAGATTGCCTTTTTTCTAGTAGGAAAAACCTAGCAATGATTTTCCAACTTTGATCATAGTGCACTTAAATGTATGAAATAAAATTTTTGTAAAATCATCCCGAAACTATTAGAAAATTATTATGTATACCTATTTTTGATATCTGTTGTTAATTAAATTATGTTTTTCTTCTTTATTATGATTTGAAAAGAGTTTAAAATGGCTCTCCAACTTTGGCAAAGTGTAGAAATTTATCTTTAAAATTAATATTTTGAGTTTTAATTATTAATTTTATTTTACAAACTAATATGTCTTGTTACATAGATAAACTGATTTTATACTTGATGAGATTAGGTTAAACTTTGTATATCAAGTATTTAATAAATATTATGACGATGATATAATATTATAAATAAGAATTATTATTTTTGATAACTTGTCACATATTTTATATTTTATGTCTTGCATATTAAACATATGTAAAATTAGTTATTTAAAATGCAATTTAACTAACAATTGCATCTAAAAGTGAAAGGTGGAAATTTTTTGTTGTTGTGATGTATGGATAAACCATACGTTATACATATATTAAAATTTTATCTATAAAAAACAATAAATTTGAACAAAATTTTCAAATCAAAATATACATAAGCCCTGTTAATCTACGGATGCATTAGTAATTAGCTGATTTTATCAGTGGTTAGTTGATAGTACATTATATCAACTGAATTGATCAACGGATAACATCAGCTATTTGTTAAAGATGTTTAGTAAAATTGGCTATTTAGTATTAACTGTTTATATGTAAAATAACTTATAAAGGCATGACTTTAAAAAAATTATAATGACATGAGTATATTTTAATACTTATTTGAATATTTTCATGAGCAGGGACGGAGTCAGACTCAATTTTAAGAGGGAGCCGGGGGCCAATATCTAAATGTAAAAATTTTTTTTAAGGGGGCCACTTATATTTGTAATTTTAAAAATTTTAATTATATAAGTAATTTTTAAAAAAAATTGAAAGGGG
>JANIPM010000231.1:11490688-11504124 GCA_027478405.1 Erythroxylum cassinoides
AGTAAATTTTTTGTTAAATATTATTTTAAAAATAATATCTATTTATTATATTTATTTTAAAATAAATGTATTTATTTTGGATTAAATATTTGATATTTAAACGTTTTTATTTCATAAATAACTATTCAAAAGTATGTGTTTTAAAGATAGTTTAAATTTAAAATATATTTATTCAATAATTATTTAATTTACTTTCTTATTTTAAAAGAATATGCCAAACTCTGAAATAATTTATAACAATAAACAAACATAATTTGAATTACTAAAATTATATTAATCATAATTTTATTTATAATTGGTATTGGTTAATTAAATAGTATATATTATTTAATAATAAAATTAGATTTAAAATAAAAATAGAAAGTTAAAACTAAAATTTTATGATTTTCACAAGTTATGAAGCAAGAAGAAAATTAACTAAAAAATATAAACCAAACTCTCAATCAAATAATCCTTTTCTAGATTTGAAGATGAAAATAGAAAAACAAAAGTAGAGGTATCCTTAGTAGAATCTAGAAAAAGATCCTTTGTTGATGTATAATTAATTAGTAACCTCTACTTTGTTGATGTATAATTAATTAGTAACTCCAACTCGATCCGTAAACTCATTAGGTTATATCATCTTCCCCCTTATTTTGTTGAAACTTGGGTTTTTGAAAATGAAACTCCTAATACTTAGGTATGTAGGAATGGTGGCTTAATCATAATACCCTTCAAACCACTCTAAATCACTTGTTAATTGGTTAACAATGAACACTACAAGTATGTGAAAAGTAAGTAGAGTATAATCTAAGAAAGTTCCTCAAACACCAAAGCCAAGTCATCTGACACCTACAAGTCCAATTTTGTTATATTGACAATCATATTCAACACCTACACTATGCCATTCATATGCAAACCTATCTTGTATAGACCTAGATATAGTTGATGCATTTGGTCAGCCTGATTGTACTCAAACTGAGGAGCCTAATAAGTTTCCTAAAGGGGAAGTTCAGGTCACTATTCTTCTTAGTGAAGGATCACTTAACCCTAACGGTTCTAACTCTATCTATTAATATACTTCTCCACTTCTAGGCATTTGGTTCCTCTTCCTTATCATTTTTTATTCCCCCTATATTTAGGGATGTAGATATATAGATGCTTCGGCATGTTTAATCCATTTGTTGTTTTCATTTATGAAAATTTAAAATTGTTTATACTTTGCAATTTTGTTTTCATCAATTTTTTAAAAAAATAAGTTTGATAGGAATATAGGTTTTGCTTCAACATCTTAATCGATTTTTAACAAAAATAAATTTGAAATGCATGTGGAGTCTACCTTCAATGCCTTAATTAAAATTTGAATGAAAATGAATACCACAAACATGTAGCGTCTAGCTCTATTTGCCTTAAACAATTTATAACAACAAATACTTTTGATAGGCATATAGAATCTAACTTCAATCCCTTAATTCAATGAGAATAAAATTAACAAGGATGTAGAGTCCAAATCTAATGCCTTAATAAAACCTTTTGAAATTGTGGACCTAATGACCATAAAGATGTTGAGTTTAGCTCTAATGCTTCAACAAATTCTTTAACAATTTGAACTTTGACTATCACAAGGATGTGTACTTGATGGTCATAAAGATGTGGTGGACCTGATGATATATAATAGTGATGTCGACTTGACAATTACAGGGATACAAACATGATGACTATAAGGATATGAATATGAACATTGTATGGATATAAATTATAGCTCCATTGCCTTAACAAAATTATTAGAATTTATAAACTGATCATTGTAAGGTTGTGGACCTAATGAATGTCGAGTTGTCGAGTTTAACTCCAATTCCTTAACAAAATTGTTAGAATTTTGAACATGACAAACAATTAGATATGGACTTACTAATAAGTATGTGGAGTCTAAAGCCAATTCCTTAAATAAATTGTTAGAATTTTAACCTAGACGATCTCATAGAAGAAAACCTTACAACCATAAGGATGTGGAGTATAAATTCAATTCCTCAATAAACTTGTTAGAAATTTAAACCTAATGATTACATGGATCTGGACCTGAAAATGTTGAGATGTGTGGAGTCTAACTCTAATTCTTCAACAAAACTGTAAAGAATTTTGAATGAATATCACTTGGATGTGGACTTGACAATCGCATGGATATGAAGTATAGCTCCAATTGCCTATTTGCCTTAATGTTGTTTGGTTGGACAACTTTTGTGTAATATCAGTTAGACTCCATATTCCATGCCCGCACGGATAGCCCAGTTGGTAATTGGAAAGGAAAGTGAGTTCAAGGTCTTGAGTTCGAGTCTCGGCAACGGTAGGGTGGGAACTCATCCAATATGATGACTTCTTGTGCGCACCGAACACTGGGCCGCCTTTCCGAAAAGCTGGCTGGGATCAAACCGTGATTTACTACCCTCACACAATATCGAGCCGGAGTGTGAGGGCACCTAGAATGGGCGTTCCACCTTTTTGAGTCCAAAGTAAGGCAATTCTATGGATCACACCATAAGCATTTCCTTTTGACATGCTCCTATATAATACTGTTGAAAGGACACGTGAAGAAAATATGGTCTCTTGTTCTTACATGCATTCGTACGTAGGACAATTCTTGTCAGCTTGTAGGTAAGGCAGTTTGTTAGAGGTTTTGAGCTTGTTTTGTATTGCAAGCCATAAAATGAAAGAGATTCTTAGAGTTAATGCTTTACTCCAAACAATGTTATACCAGTCAACTTTGGGGCATCTTCTTCTCAAGAGAGTTTTGGTAGTTTTGTTGGTTAATGTGTGTACAAGATGGCCCTTCCAATAAAGTGTGTAAAGAAAATTTGGATTGGGGTGATATGCAAGTTGTAGGTATCTCAGTCTGTGAGGGAGCTGCCAGGAGTTTTCATTAATAACTGAAGATAATCTGGTGTGAAGTGAAGAGACAGTTAGGATCCTTGGGGTGTAGAGAGACTACAAAAGTGGTTTGTGACCTAATTAAGGATGGCAGTCTTGACCCGACCCAGCCCAACTTTGTTCCAAGTTAATCTTGACCCATAGCCCAAATGAAATGTGTAAAACGATATTGCTTTATCAAAGTTTTTTTTTTTAAGGGTAAACGAGTACGACCATGTCATGGATTAGCAACCACCAGTCTGTCAGGACATGGGCCGCTCTGCCCATTGCCATCCCTAGACCCAACCAATTGTTAAACCAAAGATTGGTTAATTTACCATTCCCAACTCTGCTTGTAACATCAATTTGCATAATGTCTCTCAATTTAAGTATTTGATTAAGGAAATGTGAGTGTGAGGAAATCTTGCTGATTTGCCATATACTTCTGGCATGGAGAAAGTATGAATGTAGCCATTTGCCATCCCTAAGTCTGTAAAAGATTTATAAACCTAACGAATTAACTTTAACCTAATTTGCATACTTATTAGGTGTGTATCATCAACTTTGACTAAGGATGACAACTGGGCCTAACACTAACTTGACCCAAAGCCTATCAATCTACAAAGTCAACAAACTAGGCTTAGATTGATAGACTTTGAACTAGGCTTGGGTTTAACCAAAAATCCGATTCTTATAAATAAAACGGCGTCGTTTTAATGCAAAACAAAAAAATAATGTCACTTTACATTTTTTATTTTAAAAAAGTTCTGGCCAGGTTGAGATGAATTCGGGCTAGGTCAAGTCAAACTTGAGCTTGGGTTGAGATGCCTCAGGGCCAATCGAACCTTGAGCTAGGTCGGGCCTATTGTCATTCCTAACTCTGATCTAATTTATATATTCATTAGAAATGTATCGGTTATCCCTTGCTAGATTTGTTGAATTATTTAAATATATTCTAATGAATTGATTTTGAGAATTTCATAAATATAAATATATATAAGTCATTAAGTTAAAAAGTCATAAAAATGAATTATGAAATAATAAATTTTTATTAAAATCTTTGAATTATTTATATTTAACTTTTAAAATTTAAGGAGTTATTTATAAAAATTAAATTAAATTTTAGTAAACAACGTTGAATAGAAACTATCATCGTACATTGAAATTTTATAAAATAACATTAGATATTTTGTTTATTTAATATCTTCTGAATACGTGTTTGGTTTAGTAGTGCTAGTTTGCTACTTGTAGCGCCACTTAGTTTCACTGTTGTGCGTTTCTGGGCTGGGAGATGGCGTTCTCCATTACTAAAACTCGTTGTTCTTCTTCTTTCTGTTCCGACGCATCGTCTCAGCATCAAAACCACAAGATATTTCCCTCGCATTCTTCTTCTTTGTCTCTTATTTCTCGCTCTGCTTTTTACAGGTTTGTTTGTTTTCTGTTGGATTTCCGAGAAAATGATTGTTTAAGATGAAATGAAAAGGATTCTGACTTGCTGGGATTTGTTTTTGTATTGTGTTAAAGAGTTGAGGAGGTTGTTGGTTGTAATAGGAACGACGAAGTTCTTTTTTTTTTTTTTTTGGATTAAGACTAGTATTTCAATCTTTGTAACTATTAATAGAGGCATTTCATTTCATTTCAACCTTTATAGCTATAAATTCTCGAGTTAATGGGTGCTCTTTATTACTTTGGATTATGATGGGGCGAGTTGGCTCAGGAAAAAAAAAGGAAGAAAGAATAGAACTTTAGTAGCTGAAGTTTCTAACTTTTGAAGGAGAGTTTCATGTGTTTTTTGTGTTTCGAATTTTCATCTTGGGCTTTTATGTCTAGAGAATACTGTAGTTTGCTTTATGTCGATATTTTCCAAGCCTCGTTTTTCTACTTTTAACGATTAAAATGTATTTGATTAATCTATCACTCTCATTTTTGCATGCTAAGCTGAATTGTATAAGGAAGTTCTTTTTTTTTTTGTATCAGATCGGGCTTTGTTTCTAGGCGGGGGAAGAAGTGTTCTTCGCTCACTCATGTCTGTTCATCTATTAAAGGTTGATTATCTGCTCAATTTGAGCATCTAATTTTTATTCAACCTTCTTTGATATTGTTTTGACTTATATGGATTATTTATGTTTTCGTTTTAGCTGTTTTACTTGATGAGTACAAGGAAAACCTTTCCCTCCCGAAAGGTTACTCGTGGTCGGTGCATAAGTTTGGTGGTACTTGTGTGGGAAGCTCTGACAGAATCAAGAATGTAGCCGATGTAATTGTTAATGATGGTTCTGAAGGGAAATTGGTGATTGTGTCAGCAATGTCGAAGGTGACAGACATGATGTATGATCTCATAAACAAGGCACAATCACGGGATGATTCCTATATATCTGCTGCTGATGCTATTTCCGAAAAGCACAGATTAACAGCAGTGGAACTTCTGGACGGTGATGAGCTTGCTAACTTTTTGTCCAGGTTACATGATGATATTAATAACCTCAAAGCCATGCTTCGAGCTATATACATAGGTCAACATACTTACTCTCTCTGTCCATGCAGCTTAGTTTTGGACAGACTCCTTTATTTCATGTCTTCTGTGTATGCATACACTCCAAGATTTTAGTACGGTTCTGTCTTGACTTATGTTCTTTCTGGTTGAGGTTTTGTAAGACCAATGCTGAATTGATTACCTCTTTTCTCTTGATATAAGAATGTGTGCACATGCATCTAACAATTATATCTTAAAATATATTTACAGACACACACAAATGCAATACTTGTCATGTTCCATTGTGAACCTCAGCTTCATATTCTCGTTGGGTTTTCTGATGCTCTTTCTAATTTTTTTCATGTTCTTTTATGATTACAAAAATAGGATTTTGTTCAAGGAAATAAACATATAAGTCCTGCTTCTTGAACCAATTAAGGAATATTACAGTTAATGAAGGAATGTAAGTTTTGGCATTTTTATGTGTACCTAGTGGCTGAAATGCTTGACATTTTTTCCACAACAACTTTCAAATGGGTGCATTTAAAAATGTCTTTTCTTTTGTTTTCCTTCTTTCTTCTGTCTTTTTTTTTGAAATTCATTTTTCATTCTTCATTGATGCTCATATGAATATAAGACACAGGTCAATTTTGCTTGTCACATTTGGTTTTTGTTGCTCCCTAATAACTTTCTTTCTTGATTAACTGCAGCTGGTCATGCCACTGAGTCTTTTACCGATTTTGTTGTTGGACATGGAGAGTTATGGTCTGCACAGATGTTATCATTTGTTGTTAAAAAGGTCTAGTGTTGATTTGCTCAATGTTATGACAACTGCCTTCTAATTGTAAATTTTTCCTTATATCTGAAGTTGTTGCATTCTTCTGCAGAGTGGGTTAGATTGCAAATGGATGGATACCAGGGAGGTACTGATTGTAAATCCTACCAGTGCCAATCAAGTTGATCCTGATTTTGTGGGATCTGAGAAAAGACTTGAAGAATGGTTCTCAAGAAATCCATCAAAGACAGTGATTGCTACTGGCTTCATAGCTAGTACACCTAAGAATATCCCCACAACTTTGAAGCGGGATGGAAGTGACTTCTCTGCAGCTATAATGGGTGCTCTGCTAAAAGCTAGACAGGTTACTATCTGGACTGATGTTGATGGAGTCTATAGTGCAGACCCCAGAAAAGGTTTGTGCTTGGATTTACTGGGTGATTTAGAACTTTTCCGTGAAAGGATCTGCTTCTTCTGTATGCTTTTCTTACAAAGTCACTCTAATTCTAGGGATTTCTCTCAATAAAATTCTGAGATGAAATTAATTAAGTGTTTAGTGTTGTTCTAAGAAATATCTTTTCCCTAACCTTCCTCTTTTTTGCAGTTAGTGAAGCTGTGATACTGAGGACATTATCTTATCAAGAAGCCTGGGAAATGGTGAACTTCATGACACTTCTTATACTGGTCAATGTTGCTTCTTTTTGTCCCTAACGTGGAATTCATGTGAATATTTAGTCATACTTTGGGGCCAACGTTCTACATCCGCGTACAATTATACCTGTGATGAGGTATGACATTCCAATTGTGATAAGGAATATTTTCAACCTCTCTGCACCTGGAACAATGATCTGTAGTTCTCCTACTGATGACAATGAAGATACCCAGGAATTGGCATCCCCTGTAAAAGGTTTTGCAACAATAGACAATTTGGCTCTTGTAAATGTTGAAGGGTGAGCTATTTTGTGATTATTTGATTATTTGTCCTTATATCAATTAGGTGGTGTAGAATTTTCAATATTTTGTTTTTCTTGGCAGAACTGGAATGGCTGGCGTTCCTGGTACAGCTAGTGCTATTTTTGGAGCTGTAAAAGATGTGGGAGCTAATGTCATTATGATATCCCAGGTTTTGAGTCCTCTAATCTTAATTTTCCTGGATTCCTAAATAGCAGTGCAACTTAATGTTTGTATTTATGCAGGCTAGTAGTGAGCATTCAGTGTGCTTTGCTGTTCCTGAAAAGGAAGTAAATGCTGTAGCAGAAGCTTTGCAATCTAGATTTCGTCAAGCTCTAGATGCTGGGCGCCTTTCTCAGGTGATCCTGGTTATTTTAATCTTAAACTTCATAGTTCTCAGTTTTCCTACCAAAGAGTAAGAGTCTGTGAAACTTGATTTTAGTTCCCTAGAATTTCCAAGTGTATGAAATAGCTTAGGAGATATAGATTTATTTATCTAGTTTGGAAACTTGTATGTTAGTTCCTTTCTCTATCTAACTTTTTAAAAATTTCCAGGTTGCAGTCATTCCAAATTGTAGTATTTTGGCTGCAGTTGGTCAGCGAATGGCTAGTACTCCTGGAGTGAGTGCTACTCTTTTCAGTGCTCTAGCTAAGGTAAGGACACACGTATATGTACCTATGTGTAAAAGTATATATGGTTGAAGTGTCTTTAGATTTCATGCGTCTTTTTGTTTTTATATCTTAGTTTGTGCCTTTCCTATATGATGAAGATTTGAGGAATTTTTGAAATGCAGGCAAATATCAATATTCGTGCCATAGCTCAAGGTTGCTCTGAGTACAATATTACAGTTGTTTTGCAGCGAGAAGACTGTATAAGGGCTCTAAGAGCAGTTCATTCAAGGTGCTATCTCTCGAAAACAACAATAGCCATGGGAATTATTGGACCTGGATTGATTGGTGCCGCATTACTTGACCAACTAAGGGATCAGGTGCATTGTTATGTTAGATGGTCCCTTGATTAATGGATTTACATGTTTGGTCGGCAATAGACAAGGGATAGGGAAGTTTGGTCTTTATGTAATGGTCTTCTCCTATGTTGATACTCTGTTAATTTAAAGGGATAGTCCTTGAATTGGAATGCAATTTTTATGGTTTCTTACTTCCATAAATGGTGCTCTGGTGAGATAATATCTTTTGGAGTTCCACACGCATTACATTGCTTATGGTAAATAAGGAGTCACTTGAGATAGCATGTAACAGAGTGTGGGTCATTCGTATTTCATTTGAGCTACAAAGGTTCATGTTTCCATATGATATGTTGACTTCTGTATTTGTTATACGTCCGAGCCATAATATCTTAAAAATCAAACTTAATTTAATGGTTAGGACTGTAAGTCTAGGTGTTTACTTTTGGCACACAACATCTGACTTTGGGACATCTTTGTAGTCCTTTTCCTGTTGCTTTATGAAAGAATGCATTCTATTTGGATCTCATCAACATATACCCTTTATTTAAAATTATCTAGAAGTTATGAGATTAGTATCAGTCTTAACATCACCTTAATGTAAAGTTATTTAGATGTCTATAAACGTTATTGAGATTAGTGTTGTTCTTAACATGCCCTTTATAATGTGTGATGATTATTTATCCTTCTTCATAATCAAGACCAGCATAACTTCTCTGCTTTTCTATTTTTTGTGCTTGTTTATGTGAAAATTCATGGGATTCTGAACTTTTTGGACAGGCGGCAGTCCTGAAGGAAGAATTTAATATTGATTTGCGTGTAATGGGAATCACTGGATCAAGAACAATGCTTTTGAGTGACATGTAAACCCCTAAACACCTATATGAACTTCCTTACTGTTAGCTTTTCATATTTGGAATCATTTGGAAAGATAGCGTCTGCTTTTCTCTCTGTTAAAGAATTGTACCATATCCATTCAAAAGAAAGACAAGGAAAGGTTATAGATAGAGGTCTCATAAAACTTCTAGCGGTTACACTAAGTATGATGCTCACTGATGAACAGATAAATTTTCGGGCCCTTATTTGCAAAAAGAAATATTCACCTTGAAATGAAGTCATGATGTTGCAATGCCATTGTTAAGATGTTGCAATGCCATTGTTAAAGAATTATTCAAACTTTTTTTTATTGTTCAATATGGACCATAACTAGCTTTTATTAATTCTGAATGCTTATGGGAACAACTCTATGTTCCTTCCCTTTGGAAAGTTTCTTCTCATATTTTCCTAACATAGCAGTATAGGAAGTTGGTCCTATGTTGTCATATCTGTCCTTTCTACTTCCTCCCATCTCTTATTTTGAGCCAGAATATCTGCACATTTGTGGACTTTGAATTGCTTACTGAAAGAATGAGTAACCTAAAATTAAAAACGACCTCTTTTCTGCCCCTTTTAGCAGGTTATTTATGAATTAGAAAATTAAGATACCATGAACTATGGTGGCTTCAGTAAATGGAGTACATAGAATGGGGAAGGTCGATCCATGAGTGTCTCAAAAGCATGTTATTGAACCTTAAGTCATTTGTTTTTGATGATATTATTTAACGAACAGGTTTGAAATTGGGAGTCACCATTTCTTTCCACAAATGGCCTTATTTTTTCTTTTTGTTTGGATGTGCAAATGGAAATCAATTGTTGTGCATTTTGTTGGGCTTTATAATAGTGTCAAGCTAAGAGCCAATCTGGGAGGAACATTACTTTGAACGTGGACGGGTTTTGCTGACATTGCCCAGATTTAAACTTAGTGACGGCGACTCCCACTTCCTTCATTAGGCATCTCTTCTGTCGCTATAAAAAAAATTGTGAAAAGAAATCTGTACATCGAAGTTTGTGCTGCAGGATTTCCAATGACTTTTGGTAGATAGAAAGGCATAACTATTGTAGGGCATGATCTTCAATGTGGGTGAATTAAATCATTCACATATATGCTGTAGTGCCATTTTAATTGTTTGTTGTTTACAAACAGACATCAGTTCATATCTGTTCCAGCCATACTGTTGAATGAGTTAATGCCTTAGTGTTCTTCATGGTATATAGAGGGATCAATTTACTGAACTGGAGACAACTTTTGAAAGAGAAAGGGGAAGTGGCTGACCTGGAGAAATTTACTCTACATGTCCATGGAAATCATTTTATTCCAAATATTGCCATGGTAGATTGTACAGCAGATACCAACGTGGCAAGCTGTTACTATGATTGGTTGCGAAGAGGAATTCACATCATCACCCCGAACAAAAAAGCAAACTCCGGTCCACTTGATCAGGTAATCTGAACTTGTATGTAATGTTATGCACATTCTGTGAAGTTTTTGCTTGAGCTAGTTCTTCATTTCTTTTGGTAGTTTGTTGACTTGATTTCATCACATACAGAATTGGGTTTATCTTGCTATTGCTGCACATTATTTTTGTAATGAAAATTCATATGGTTTCTATACTTTCAGTTCATATAGGTAACCAAGGTTATGGTTGCAGCTTTTTGTTAAAGTGAAGTTATTTATTGCTTCACTTTTTGTTAGTTTTTTGCTACATGTTCTGCCTAGCACGTATCTCATGGGTCTTTGACCTTGATTTTTCTATTGTTTGTCCAAGGTTTTCTAGCAGAAGAAAATGACTATAAAGTAAGCTAGTAATAATCTTAGAATGATCATAGAAGCTGCTGCTTTGTATAGCAGAAAAATGGGTAACCAGAAAAATAGTAGTTAAGCTTTTTATATATACATCTATCTTTCTATGTATAAAGTAGAATTGTCACACCAGATTTTAACATGTTCATTGTTTATAGTATATATAAGATCCTTTCAATTAAGTCTATATCACACTAAATTTGGACATGTGACAGCTATAAAAATTTATTAATTATTTATAATTTATGTAAGATTCTTTCAATTGAATATTTCATTCTATATAAAATCATATATTAAATGTCTCATAAATTGTTAAACTAAAATATTGGTTAAGAAATTAAACACTAACCAATCACATATATATGTATATATAATTATAAATTTATAAGTTAAAATTGATTGAATATAATAACAAATTCCAAAGATTGGTTAGTGTTTAATATATATATATATATATTATGAAGGACATTTAAAAAAGATACATTATCATATTTTGCCACTTGAACTTTGTACATGTTAACTAATTGATGTCATATCAATTTTATTCAATTAACTTTTGTAACTCTTAGAATTCCTTGTTCTAATCTTCTAACTCTTTTAATATTCCACTTATGAACTTTACCTTTATTAATTATATTACAACATTAATTATTGGTGATTCTTCGTTCTTATGAAGATGTTAAAACATTAAAAACTACCTTTTCATATTCTTTCTTTCTTTATATAGTTTGGAGATGATTTATTCAAACTATACTAAATACTACTCAAGTCCAACTGAATTATATTTTATTTAACGTAATTTTCTTACTATACTACTTCCCTTTTTTTTTTCTTAGGTTTTTAGTTACATCTTCATATTTTAATTTAAAGAAGGATTATTTTTTAAAAAGAAATAAGAATTAGAGTAGTCAATTTGAAAAGATTATCCTCTATCTATATTTGGATATAGTAAATAAAGTAATTCTTCATTTTGATTTTTTAAGCTATTCAGGGATGTAAGACATTTAAAGAGTACACAAACATTCAAGTGATTCTTAATTAAGGCTTTTTAAAAACCGTTAGCATTTCTATACTTCAAAGGTATATGATGGAAATCTCATGCTTCTAAAAGTTCTAACACGCTAATTGTGTTTTATCTTCAAGTAAAAGTGTGGGATATTAATCCGTCACTTTACAGAGTATTACAAATTTATAACTTAGTTTGGATTAAAAAAGATTGTATTACAATTCATTAGTTTTGGGTTTCGATAAGAATATATGCTTATATTAGTTAACTTCTTTAAATTAGGGATGAAATAATCTTCCATCTTAAGTTTTAAAGAGTTATTTTGATTTTAATTTTTCTAAGTTAAGATTTGAGTACTCAACATCTAATTCATTTTTCAGTTTTTCATTTTAAGTTTTTAAATGACAATTTTATGTATAAATCTAAATTGGTTTTGTAAAGAAGAGAGAAAGGTGTTTTGGTTGATTTTTTTGAAAAAAGGTATAACTACATGTATATACTAATTAATCAACAACTAGTTAGGACTCTACTAAACGGAATTCCTATAGTCAAGCCTTGGGATCTTGTATTAGCTGCACAATCTAATCTACAACTTATACAATCTGTAGCACTATCCCTTAAGTTGGAGCTTAGATATCAATCTCTACAGGTTTAGTTCATTTATGAAATACAAGATTAAAAGTAATATTGTGAATCAGAGCTTATTTGCTCTATATTTCTTTTATTATAGAATGCAGTATCTATATACATGCATAGGGTTACAGAATAGGATAGAAATCTGTACAAATATGAAAATATAATCCTAGGATCCTATATATTTACAAGATACTGCTATTTAATTTAAATGATCTGATTATGATCAGATCATAATATTATGAGATATGTATATCTTTGACCACATAACTCAATAAGAACTGAAAGTAAAAAAGAGAGAGAAGATATGGAGAGAGAAAATAGTTTTTATCATTCCTTCAAAAATCTGTTATTTACCGGTGCAATGTTGGTTAATTAAAAGAAATCTAATTTTTGCACAATTTGTTAATTATGGCCTGAATTTAAAAAGTGATATTTATATATTCAATCTTTCAATTTTTTCAATTTTAGATGGATGTTAGTGTTTTCGTTACGTTTACTAGCATATTTTGTCATATGTTTCTAAAATCCTAACTAATAATATACATCAGTCAAAACTAACACAAGTAATGAAAATTAATGAAACAACGTTATTGTTAAAAATGGAATCCTTAAATTAGTTTGCGCAACCTTTCGTTTTGTGTTTGTTCTCCTGACACCTTCAACCCTTCATTTTCTGTTTGTTTTCCTAATGTCCTAAGCTACTCTCCCATCGTAGTGCACTAACAAACTGAAAACAAAGGGTGAACACATTGGGAGAACAAATTGAAAATAAAGGGTGAGGTCGTATGGAGAACAAACTGAATAGAAGGGTAAGAGTGTTGGGAGAACAAATTGAATATGAAGGGAACAAACTAAAAATGAAGGATAAGGGCGTCGAAGATGCATAAACTGATTTAAGGATTAAACTGTTATTTTTTAACAACAATATCGTTTTAGTTATGTGATTAAGCAATGTCATTTTATTAATATTCATTAATTGTGTTAATTTTAATTAAGGTATATTATTAGTTAGGGCCTTTAAAACACATAACAAATCACGTTAATAAGGACGGATCTAGAAAATTTTT
>JANIPM010000231.1:11509617-11524090 GCA_027478405.1 Erythroxylum cassinoides
CAGTGCCAAGTCATACCTTCCATGCAGATTTGAGCCAGCTTTACCCGAAGCTCGGGTGGGGTGCCTTGAACTGCAAAATACATTTCCGCACGTGAGACCCATCCTACTGGATTGTCACCTTGGAATGGAGGGAGCTCTATTCGTTTGGCTCGGAGTTGATAATCTTCCGGCGTCATGGAGGTTACACCGCTTCCCCCTTCTGCCGTCTGTACCGACTTCCCACGATTGACGGAATTGGACCCTGCCTCCGGTGATCGTTGTACAGTCTGGCGTTGGAACCCCTCTCGCATCTCGGCGTGCATCGCTGCCAACGCCCTGGAGAGGTCGTCGACTCCCTTATGCAAGTTCCCCAGTTGAGCCGTATGATCCAACAGCTTAGTCTCCACCGCTAGCATTCGGGCATCCATTGCGTCCCATTTCTGTGATGCCATTCTAGTTTGCATACATCGGGACTCTCTCAATGAAAGCACCAATGATAAGCAAATGGATGATTGTATATGATTTTATTGATATTTAGCGAAAGCCTCGTAGGGTCTACAAGAACTAGTGCTACCAGCCAACCATGGCTCCTCAAGCTTTTCTGCTGAGATAATACAAGATGAAAAGATACCCTCCTGTACTACCCCCTTTCCTTACGTACTCTCTCCTCTCCCATTCGCCCCTAGCTCCTCTCTCCTCCAACTAATTCTAACAAACTCATAGTCTAACCGTTAGCTGACTCATCACTCACTATCTGCTCTGTCTTATTCTTCCTTCTGGAATATGTGACTATGGGTTTGTGGCCCATGTTCTGCTGCTGCCTCCTATTCCTCCTAGAATAAGTCAATATAGGTTTATGACCCGAAGAGCTATCATAACTTCTCTATCACCTTGCTTCATTTGCCACAACCTTATTTTTATCTCATAAATCCTAGCTGCATCCTCTTCATACGAGTAAGACTGTCGCACTCCATCCCAAATTTCTAGGGCCGTTGGCAGAAACATAAAAGTCCTTTTGATAGGTGGTATAATGGCATCGTGGCTTATCTATCCCCCATTGTCGTATAGCTTGTAAGTTTGTTGAGTCTGGAATATTCCCATTTCCGATGATGAAGCTCAGTTTTCCTCTTCCTCCAATGGCGAGTTTCATAGCTTGAGCCCACTCTCGATAGTTTGTTCCATTGAGTTTATTGGACACAATGTTAACTGAAATTCCCTCACCAGAGGTCATTGATGGCTGACCTCCAGTTGGGATTGTCGTGGAGGATCCCTCAATATTGGAAGTCATTTCTTGACTTTCTGGGGTTGTCTCCTCGGTTTCACTATCACGTTGCTCTGATACCATGTGAATCAGAGCTTATTTGCTCTATATTTCTTTTATTATAGACCGCAGTATATATATACATGCATAGGGTTACAACATAGGATAGAAATCTGTACAGATATGGAAATATAATCCTAGGATCCTATATATCTACAAGATACTGCTATTTAATTTAAATGATCTGATTATGATCGGATCATAATATTATGAGATATGCATATCTTTGACCAAATATGTAGAGCAACTTGGTTATCACACCATAACTTTGCTGGTATTGAGATTCTAAGACTAATTTCAGTTAAGAACTGATATCCCATTGTTTAGGGCCCCCCTTTTAGTATCATAGAATTTGTTCTAGAACAACCCAATGATGATGGTTGAGGAAGATATGAATTGAGTTATAATGCTGACAAAATATGCAATATCAGACGAGTTAATGTAAGATAGTTAAACTTTTCAAACAATCTTTTATACTTGGGATTTCAAATAAGTCACTATCTTTCGTGAGTTAAATTAGGAAGCATTAGAACACTGCACGGTTTAGTCCCTAATTTTTCAGTCTCAATTGATAGGTCCAGTACATATTTCTTTTGAGATAAGAAAATTGAAGGTTAACTTGTGCAATGCTCTAATGCTTCCTAATATACAGCTCACCAAAGTTTACATCTTTTTCTTTGTTATATATAGAATTATATATCTTTACATTAAAATTTATTTACAAATTACACAAATCAATAATGTTACAAACATAAAACTATAATCATGTAACAAATAAATAGAGGAAGATAAGTTTTCATATCTATTAAAATTTATTTAACTATGCATCTTTTAGATTATATGAGTTGTAGATTAGATTGTGTAGCTGTGACAAAATTCCAAGACTTGATTATAGGAATCCCATTTAGTTAGTTACCTAATTAGTTGTTGATTAATTAGTATATATAAATTTATATATATATAGCTATACCTCTGTATAAAAAATGTGTTTCTATATATGTAGCTTTGATACCATGTAAAGAAGAAATAGTAACTATTATAATATTTCATTTGAATAAATAATTTCTATGCTTTTATTATTTTTACTCATATATTTTGTATCTAAATTTATATATATATAAATTATATTATAGAGTATCTAAGATTATGGGTTTGAGTAACGTAAACAACCTCTTTATAAAATGCAAAGGGAAGATTGCGTATATTGATGACCCATACTTGATCCTTACACAGTGGCAAGCCTTGTGCGCTGGGTTTGCCCTTTTTTTCTATGTATCTAAGATCATTTTAAAGAAAATCCACATAAAGTGCAGGTATAAGACTAGTATATGTATATTTTTAACTTAGTTTTAGTTTGTTTAAAGCTTCCAATTAAGGTGAAGTTTCTTTATTGGCTCTATCAAGCACTTAGTTATATAAACCTGCTCAAAGATCCATAAACAGTCTGAAGTTAATAGGAGCATGTGGTTATATAAACCTGCTCAAAGATCGATAAACAGTCTGAAGTTAATAGTAGCATGTGGTGGTAAACATATGATATCCTTAATCCTTCATTTTGTTTGCCCTTTTATTTTGCTTTAAAAATAAATAGGAAGATACCTGCCTTCCTTACCAGGAACTCTCATAAGATGTTGATTTAGCGCTTGAAGTATAAAGATACTAGGTAAAAACTTCTTGTCTCAAATCCATTAGCTGCTGCGGGATACATATTTGAAAAATTTCTCATTTCTAATGCCTTGAATAACTGAACATCATTGAAACCAAATACTATTGTTGTGCAGCACAATTGCCAAATTTTGACAGACATGAACATCTTTTCATTTCTAATTGTTGCAAGAAAAGATCGATCATAACTTCCTGTAAGCTGGAATTACTGCAGCTTGGATGAAATATTACTGAGAAAAGTTGAAGGAATAACTCTTTTGATGCTACTTTATTTATCTTTTTCTGAATTAATATGATTCTACTTGAGATTGTCAATTATTCTTGAACATTTTGAATGAATTACATAGAAATGCTAATGTGACTTTACACGTGAGAGCTTCATGGAACCCCTTTTTTGAACCTGAAGGTGAAGAGTTGTATGATAGTAAATCAATCTTGAGAGTTGCTTACATATTTGTTATTGCATTCTGCATCCACTCTATTTCCTCGTTAGATTTTACTAATTTCATGCCTCTTTCTTAACCATTTGCTGTATAAATCCAGTACCAAAAGTTGAGATCTCTTCAACGGCAATTCTATACACATTACTTTTATGAAGCAACTGTTGGAGCTGGCCTTCCAATTATTAGTACTTTACGAGGTCTCTTGGAAACAGGGGATAAAATATTACGTATTGAAGGGATTTTTAGGTGAGTCTTACTATTATTGTTATTCCAGAAATAGTTGAATTGCATAGAAACAGGTGATTTCCATGACAATTCGATGATCAATATTATTTTCTGGCATCTGCTGTGTATATCTCTTGATCAGCCTTTATTTTGTTTTCTTCTTGACAGTGGGACGTTGAGCTATATATTCAACAACTTTGAAGGGGCACGAGGATTTAGTGATGTTGTGGCAGAGGCTAAGCAAGCGGGATATACTGAACCAGATCCTAGGGATGATCTATCTGGAACAGATGTTGCCAGAAAGGTACCAACTTCTTGAATTTCTCCATTATATTGATTTGGGTGAATTAGCAAGCCTTGCCCACTGTTGTTGGTCTATTCTATTAGTTGCTCGATATCTGTGGAAAGACTTCCCCATTCATTTATAATTTGAACTGGATCCTCTCCTTAGTTTGCTGCCAAAGTTTGTCTAGTTTGATGTGTGAGAAAGATTTTAGTCAATGTCATGAAGGCATACTTGTTGAATGAGGAGCTTGATGAGTGGCTGCGACTTCCTTGTGTATATGTTTTACTAATTCCACTTCATCACTTCAATATATTTCACTAGGGATGGCAATTTTTGGCCCATGAGCCTAAATTTCGTTGTTTTCAATGGGCGGCCCATGAGTCAGACCCAGATCCAGACAAACTTGAGGTCCAATTATTCTAAACAAAACAACATCGTTTTACTTAGAAGAGTTGGGCCTCAGGTAAGCTTGAGTCTGGGCAACCTAGACCCTGATCTAATTAAAAAAATAAATTATTCTATATTTTTAATTTTAAAAAATTATTTTAAAAAACCTGACGTTCTACATTTCACAGGTAATAATTCTGGCGAGAGAATCTGGGTTAAAGTTGGAACTTGCAGATATCCCTGTGGAGAGTCTTGTGCCAGAACCACTTAAAGTAAGATTCAATTTCTGAGAACTATTTGCTGCAATGGTATAGTAGTTCATATTTGGTCCAATATTTCTGGTTATTTCAGGCAAGTGCATCTGCTGAAGAATTTATGAGGCAGTTACCACAGTTTGACCAAGACATAGCGAAGAAAAGACAAGAGGCTGAGAAAGCAGGAGATGTGAGTATTTCTTTTTTATTAGCTCCAATTAACCTTTTGAGTGCGAAAATTTTGTCACGCTTTCTGGCAACTATCATTTTTCATAAATGGGAAGGTTGGTTATTGTAAATTCAAAGTACATATCTATGAGAGATAAGTCTTTAAAGTACTCTAAATGGGAAAAGCTGAACATCAGAAGGGAGCTTGGTATATTAGTGAATGCTTGAGACTTGGAATAAAGTATGCATTGCGGTGACTTTCTTTCATAAACAGTAGCTTGGGCATGTTGCATTCACCTGAAAGTTGAAAGAGGAAATTTTGATCACAACATCGGTCAAGTGATCACCTTCTTTGTACCTGATCCTAATGAAGAAAATGAGGAAGTAAACAATGATATTGGTGTCAAAATGGAGAGTGAAAATCACGAGAAAAAAAAGTATACATGTTTCCAATTACAACAACAACATCTGGTAGAAATCTCACTGAGGAAGTCTATTAGTATGTAGTCTTACCTAGTAGAGTGGTTATTTCCAAAGTATACATGTTTCCAATTATCTAGCATAATCAGTTTACATCTAGATACATAGCTTTGCAGATTTTGTAGTCTGGCCTCTCAGGAGAATATTGTGCTACAAAAATGAACTTCACCCCTTATTACATCTTCTGATAATCTGTGACTTTCTTATGTGTTCCTTTAAGAAGAAATGATGCCTAATTTTCAAACTTACTTTAATCTTATGCTCTATGCAATCTAAAGGTCTTGAGATATGTTGGAGTGGTGGATTTGGTGGGGAAAGAGGGTCGAGTTGAGCTGTGCAGATACAAAAGAGATCACCCATTTGCTCAACTCTCTGGTTCTGATAACATTATAGCTTTCACAACTACAAGGTACAGGGAACAGCCTCTAATCGTTCGTGGACCAGGTGCTGGAGCACAAGTCACAGCTGGTGGAGTCTTTAGTGACATTCTGCGATTAGCCTCTTACCTTGGCGCCCCATCCTGATTGGGTCTGTAATCGCACCTACAGGATGGTTATTTTAGAGCTTTTCTTTTTGAAGGCTGAGGTTTTCTATCTTCCTTAGTATTGGTGATGGAGCTTGGATTAGTTTTTGTGTAGCAACCTCATGTCTGCACAGATGCAACTGTTTCACTAAAATCAGATGTTGGTATTGGAGTTAGATTAGTATTAGTACTAAGCGCTTTTGGTGATGCTCTCTCTCCATTGTATATTGCCCATCAACTCAGTGAAAGTAGGTTTCAAAATTGTACTAAGAAATAATGCCCCAGTTAAATTGCGTACCAGTTTGTTCTTTTGAAGAGCTCTGCAGTAGTGTCAGAACTGTGCTGTTCTCATTTGTAATTGTATGAGAAGAAAAATCTGGTCTTACTTCCGCCAACTTAATGAGTTAGCAGAAATCAGATTACATTTCGAACAGTAATTAGATGTGTTAGAATAATTTGTTTGAAGAATTGTTTAAGAACATTCCCTCCTGTAGACATAAATAGTTTCAGTATATGCGTTTTAACCGAGGTGAGAATTAAGAAACGAGAAGAATCCCTGCAAAACATGTTTTCGTTTTCTTATGGAAAAAAAAAAGAAACAAAAATAAAAAATAACAACACAAAATAGAACTGGAACCAAACGATCTTTTAGTAGTTTGTTAGTTGGTTATTTTGTGCGGTGGTGGTTAATGGGTATCGTTGGTTGTTTCTTTTATAGCCTGTTTTGTTCACTGCAATACGAATTTTGTCATCCATGTATTCTTAAAAATTTGTTACTCATCTATTTTGTTAGAAAAGAAAGTAAAAAGAATAACTAATCTTTTAAAAGAATAGCTAAAGTTGTTAGGCATTGTTATTCCTTGACTTTAAAGAATAGCTAAAGTTGATCTCTACCTATCCTCATCTATCCAAAGGGGATCAGATTATCTGTTCCATTTTTGCTGTTCTAAAATTGTTCCAACTTGTCTCATACATACATTTATGTGGACTCTACATAAATATGTGGATGAGATAAGTTGGAATAGCATTGGAACAACAAAAGTGAAACAACATACACCTCTTTATTCCGTGCACGTCTGCAATAGATAAAAAATGTGGAGGACAAAAATATCCTCTCTATTGCGCAAAAGGCTTGTCCATTTTCACTCGCTCTATCGTGCAATGCTCTTCTCCACTAGAAATTTCATTTTCACACCTTCTTCAAGTCAACCCAGCGATTCTCTTCTTTGATGAAACTTCATTTTCACTTCTCCAGAAACTTCTCTATCGAGTGATTCTCTTCTTGTTCCTAACGCTCTCTCAACGTCGACCAACTCTCCCAGTAGGTAAAAACACACTCTTTCTACCCAATATTTCTCCTTTTATCGTTGATGTTTTTATATTGTAATGGGATGATAAAGTTGTAGAATCGGTTACTATTTTTTGTTTTTTTTGATAGGTTTCAATTGAGTGAGGGATTAGGTTTTGTGCTCTGATTTCTCTCTTTATTGATGAGTTTCGATTGGGTGAGGGATTAGTGTCAGTTGCCAATGAAATTACTAGTGGAATAGAAGATTAGGGAACTAGAACATCTGAGATGGTGTGAAGGAGGTTGTATTTTGGTGGTGAATGAAGAGATAATTCATCCTTTTTCTTCTTTGACTGTTAATTTTTTGTGTCCAAGTTAGATTATTTGTTTTTAATTTTCATTGTCTTTTATGTTAGGCATGGTCTCCATTTGTTCGTTACATATTCCATCCTTCTAAAGGTTTAATAAAGTTTGATGTTTTCTACAAACCATGAACTGGACCTTAGTAAGGGATTCCTTTCTCAACATGCTTCTGGTATGCACTCAACTCAAAGCCTAGTCTTGTCAGTTTATTAAATATGTACCTCTTCTGTTGTGATTTTATAGTGATTAATTATTATTTTGTTTTTGTATTATAAGCATTGCAGTAATTCTTTATAATGTTAAAAAATCAACAGCTATAGCTTTCACTAAGGGTGTTCATGGTAGGGTAATCTGACTCGTTCATAAATAACCTGAACTTGAACTTGAATGTCAGGTTCGGTAATTTCACGAACCTGAACCTGAACTTGAACCTAAAAAACCTATAGGAGTGATTAATCTATTTTTAGGTTCGGTTCCCAGGGTAACCAGAACCTATTCTTATCAATATATATGACAAAAAATTATAAAAATAATTGATGAAAACAGATATAAATTATTCATAAAAGTATACATATAAAATCTATAAAAAATTAATCCAATATGTTAAACCTAAGCAAAGTAAAAATAAGCCAAACAATGTCTTATAAAAATTCACAGTAGAAAAAAAAAGAGATAAATTATTAAACAATTATTCTTTCAATAGGATGGTAGGATGATCCACTGTTATACATGAAGCCACATATGTAGAAAATAAAGAACAAAAAGAGTTAGACTCGTTATTTCTTTTTTAATTGAAAAAAGGATTTATTTATTTATTTGTATATTAAAACAAGATAAAGTAGATTAGATTATCTGATTCAATTTGCTCAAGTTCTTCAAGTCTCTCTTCCATGTAAAGAGAAGCTTGTAATTTTCTCAACCAATCTTGTCCACAAACAAGATCCTTCACTTTCTTCGGAGTAAGAGAGCTACGAAATAAATCAAACACTCGACCTCCTGTACTAAAATCGACTCAGATGCAACAGCAAATACAGGAATAGCTAAAACATCTCGAGCCATTGAAGCAAGCATTGGATACTTAGCACAATTTAGTTTCCACCAACTCAAGATATTGAAAGTCTTGTCTTTGGGTTCACAATCTTCATCTAAATATTTATCTAGCTCACTTTTGGTTTCCCCACTTGTTTGACTAGCCTCCTGCTCTTAAAAAATATTATCCAAAAATGTTGTAACATCCTTGATGTTATCAACTTTCATATCAATTGAAGCTTAAGATTGGACGCTTGATTGTGCAACAGGAAAAGACATGGAGGATCGGTAGAAATCAAACATCAAATCTAAAATTATTTTTACTTTCTCACACAGCTGCTCATATTTGACATCATCATATGCTTTACCAATCACAAAGTTCACGTACTTCAATTTGCAACGTGGATCGAGAACAACAACAATAAACAACATGTAGTTAATATTAACATCTCCCTAATACTTATCATGCTTCTTCTTAATCCTCAAAGCTATGTTTCTTGCATTAAAATCACCAAGTCCACATCTATTTGAAATAACCATCCCAATGCCAAAAATTTCTTTCATGTACTCATTACATAATGAGAGCTAGACAATTTTAAAGTAGCATCATAAAAGATAGAAAGAAAAGGCAGCAAGTTACGTGCGTACTCCTAATCACTTTCACTAGGAACACCTTTATTATTTTTATTCTCACCTCTGCTATTCTTCTTTTCAGAAAGGTCTTCAACATACTTAGAATCTTGACTCTCCAATAAATCAAATGCTTTCTGAAATTTCAAAGCTGACTCTAACATTAAATAAGTAGAATTCCATCTTGTTTCAACATCTAGACAAACAATACTCTTGTTGTCTATTTTCTCTTTTTCTATAATAGACTTCAACTTTGCCATTCTAGCAAGAGAAGACCAAACATATTTCACTGCATTGCGAATCCTAATGATTGAATCATTCAATTCTGACAGCCCTTCTTTCACAATTAAACCTAAGATGTGTGCAGCACATCTCATTTGTATGAACTCACCTTTCATTAATACATCACCTTTCATTTGGGTAAAAGTTTATAATTCTCTTGCATAATTTCCAATCATCATCAATAAAATGTGCCGTGAGACACCTATAACTGAGATTTTGACATGATGTCCAAGTGTTTGTACTAAGACAAACCCTGGAAGGCAATTTCTTAAAAAATCCTTTATTTCTTTCTCTCTTCTAAGTAAAGTGCATAACAATCTCTAGTCACTATAGTGCGAGAAGGAACTTTAAATTTTGGTTGGATATCTGCACAAAAATCACAAAACCCCTCTTACTCTACATGATGAAAAGGTAACTCATCAACAATAACCATTCTAGCAAGTGCCTTCCTACATCTTTCTTGATCAAACATCCATGTTATCATTCTACGTGATGTGCCATCTTCGTTTTCACCTTTTTCTACTATTGCTCCTTCTATAGTTTTTTATCCACTTTCGGGTTCCTTATGCTTGTTATATGGATACTTAACATATCTATTCAAGTGATTGATCAGACTGGTAGTACCATTATTCTTTTTACAAGCAATAGATTTCTGACAGTAATGACATATACCAATTGTATCATTAGCTTCACCTGACTTAGTATAGTATTCCTAAACTGAAGATCATTTCTTGTTTTAAGAGGTGGTAGGAGGCTTAGGGAAATTTGATGCATTAGAATCAGGTGTTTGGGGATTATCAGAAGTTGTTATAGAAGCCATGTCAACACCACCAACGCTCTAAGAAGTGAGAAGTGTCTCCATTAGTTCCGTTCCGTGAGTCAATGGTGGAGTATTGCTAGCGTAGTCCATGGACGTTGACATATAATCAAAAAAATAAAAAATTAAAGCTTTTGTAGTTGTAAATTTCATGAACAATAAAAAAGAATAATTTGGGATATTGAAAAGAAAAAGTTTAAAAAGTATAAACCTTTTTAATCAAAAACTAAAGTTTGCTTCAGATTGAAGTTTTACACAAATTTTGTATTTTTGGTATATGTTCTGTAGTTGGTAGTTTTTAGAATTAGTGGTCATTTATTTTCAAAAAATTTGTGGATGATAATTCAGGTGAGTAGTAGTTCTTTAAATACAATATAAGTCTATGTAAGTTTATGTAAGAAATTAACAAAAGTGTGGTTCTTTTTATCCAGAAACTTTTCTCTCTGTCTCTACAAGTACTTGTATAGCAGTGCAGGTTAGTTGTTCTATCTACTGCTTAGTTCTCAACAATCTAACATAGTTTACTTTAAAACAGTTTGTATAAATAACAATCCAACAATCTACTGTTTAGTCCTCAACTTGACTTTGAGCTTTTTATCGAATCTTTCATTATTTTATATTTTTATTATTTCAAATTTACAATTTTAGATTTGATGTTGGCATGACTCAAATATCGATAAACTCTTTTTTTTATTAAGTTTGATCATACTAACCCTAGAGCAGGAAACTTAATACAATAAACCATTATGGAAATAACCTCTCTATTAGGTAGAGATAAGATTGCGGGCTATCGGACCTTTCTAAATTCTACGCCTTAGCGAGACTTACACTGGGTATTGATGATGATTGATGACGATGACTTTTAACATGTACATTTTTCATGTCCTTGCAAAAAACTTCCCATTTAAGTGGCATGGCTGCTTCACATTCTCCATTTTCCCTTTATTTCTTTATCACCACCAGCACCAGCACAAAGCTACCATCCCCAAAACCCTCCTATCAAATAGCAAAAGAGATGATCAAAGTGTATCTCTTATACATATTCGTTTCACGTGAATCCCTTATTTAATCCTTAATTGTGCATTTATTAAATAATTTACATAATCTCGATAATTTATTCAATATGCAACAATATGTGCACACACTTACAAGCACTAATATCTTTGCACTATAAGTATCAATAGAGTGGTAAGAAAAATTCCTCCACCCATCTGACACGGAGCTTTAGATTAGAAATGTATTTATTTATTTATTGCGTTTTGCTTTTATTAGGACTACAAGGACGTTTTTAAATCCTTGTTATTAGGTTCTAGGTCATTATAACTCATACAAATACTTCTTTATTGTATTGTGGAAGAACTTTTGCCTATTTTTTAATCAAAATACTCTAGTTCTCTTAAGGTTTTCATCTACCTTTTGAGTTCTTTTCGTCTACCAATTAATGGTTAAAGGAGAAGTGCTAGTAGGAAGCAAGCCTGAGTCTGTGGTACCTCAAGAAATGCAATCTATATTGGAAAAGTTTGCATATGTGACTCCAGAGGACTTACCAGAGGGATTACCGCCTATACGCGATATCTAACACCATATTGTCTTGGTTCCAAGAACCAGCTTGCCTAATCTACCTCATTACAGGATGAGCCCAAAAGAGAATAAGATTCTACGGGAGAAAGTAAAGGAGTTGATAAGTAAAGGCCATATTAGGAGAGTATGAGTCCATGTGCAATGCCAGCATTACTTACGACGAAGAAGGATGAGAGTTGGAGGATGTGTATTGATAGTAGAGCGATCAACAAATTCACTATTGGCTATAAAATTTTCATTTCGAGACTTAATGATATGTTGAATCAGTTGAGTGGAGCCATTATTTTCTCTAAAATTGATCTTTGGAGTGGATACCATCAAATACAAATAAGGTTTAGAGATGAGTGGAAGACAACTTTCAAGACAAGGGATAACTTATATAAATGGTTGGTCATGTCTTTTGGATTATCCAATACACCTAGCACTTTTATGTGTCTTATGAACTAGGTGTTGCGACCTTTCATCGATAAGTTTGTGGTTGTTTATTTTGATGATATTCTTATTTATAGTTGATCTAAGAGCATGTGGGACATTTAAGGCATGTATTTAAGGCCTTAAGAGAAAATCAATTATATGCCAACTTGAAAAAATGCATATTTATGTTGGAGAATTTGCTATTCCTCGGATATGTTGCAGGAAAAGATGGCATTCGAGTGGATGAAGATATGGTTAAAGCCATTAGAAATTGGCCTACACAGAGAACCGTTGGAGATGTGAGGAGTTTTCATGATTTGGCGATGTTATACAAGACGATTATTAAGAATTTCAGTAGCATTGTAGCTCCTATTACGAACTGTCTGAAGAAAAGGAAGTTTATATGGGAAGAAGAGCAAGAACAAAGCTTTGCTCTTATCAAGGAGAAACTGTGTACAGCACCAATCCTAACCTTACCAGACTTTGAAAAGTTATTTGAAGTAGAGTGTGATGTGAGTGGGATAGGTATCGAGGCGTTATTATCCCAAGAGAAAAGGCTTGTGGCATACTTCAGTGAAAAACTAAACAAGGCAAGATAAAAATGGGCTACCTATGATAAGGAATTTTACGCCATTGTGAGGGCTTTGAAGGCATGGGAGCACTACTTAATTGGAATGGAGTTTATTCTTTATACCGATCACCAAGCATTGAAGTATTTGGGAAGTCAGAAGCAGTTGAGGACCAAGATGAATGATAGAGGGTCAGCTTATATTGACAAGTTCCCTTATAAACTTATCCATAAAGCTGGGAGAAACAATGTAGTGTCAGGCGCGTTGAGTCGACGAGTAGCCATGATCAGAACACTAACAGTTGAGATTGAAGGTTTCGAATACTTGAAAGATTTATATATTGACGATGAAGACTTCAAAGGAATATGGCAAACTTGTCAAGGAGAAAAGCCATATAAAGACTACCACATTCATGATGTCCTTATGAGAGGTAACCAACTATACCTCCCGCGGATATTAATGAGGGAGAAGGTAATTAGAGACTAACACGGAGGACGGTTAGCTGGACACTTGGGCAAAGACAAGACACTTGAGAAGGTACGTAAAAGGTATTTGTAGCCTAAATTGAGGAGAGACATTGTTTCTATTGTTTCTAGGTGCCAGATTTGTCAAACTTATAAAGGTCATGCATCAAACGCGGGTTTATACATGCCATTACCTGTTCCTGACAATATTTGGGAAGGCTTTTCCATGGACTTTGTACTGGGTTTACCTAGAACGCAAAGGGGCATGGATTCAGCTTTTATGGTGGTCGACAGATTCTCTAAGATGACACACTTTTTACCATGTAAGAAGACAACAAATGCGATAGCCATTGCTAAACTGTTCTTCCGAAAGGTGGTGAGGCTCAATGAGGTTCCAAAATCAGTTACCTCTGATGGAGATACTAAGTTTCTGAGTCATTTATGGAGAACTTTGTGGGATATGTTTGATTCATCCTTGAATTATAGTAGAATAGCTCACCCACAGAATGATGAACAAATTGAAGTGGTGAATAGGACTCTGAGTAATTTAGTGCGATATATTTGTCGTGATAAGCCAAAGAATTGGGATTTTCTTATAGCATAAGCTAAGTTTGCCTATAACAATGTTATCCATAACTCTATCGGTTGATCTCCATTTTCTGTGGTTTACACTAAGGTCCAAATCATGTACCAGACCTTATTCAGTTACCTAAAAATGTTAACATCTATGCCAGTGTAGCTAAGTTCGCTAAAGAAACCCAAGAAATACAAGTCGAGGTAAAGGAATGACTTGAAAAAGCTAATGCGAAGTATAAGGCTAATGTGGACCCACATAGGAAGAATTAAGTGTTTGAGGTGGGAGATGAAGTAATGGTGTTTATGAACAAGAAGCGAATTACTGAACATCACCACAAGATGAAGGCCAAGAAGTATGGTCCATTCAAGATTGTGAAGAAAATTAATAACAATACATATGTCATTCAGTTACCTTCGTGGATGGGTAAACCCAACCTTTAATGTTGTGAATATTTACCCCTACTTACCAGAGTGCAAGTTAGGTTATCTATAGCATAACTCGAGGTCGAGTTCTTTACAAGTGGAGGGAACTGATACGGAGCTTTAATTTATAAAATTTATTTATTTATTGTGTTTTACTTTTATTAGGACTACAAGGACGTTTTTATCCTCGTTATTAGGTTTTAGGTCATTATAATTCATATAAATACATCTTTATTGTATTGCAGAAGAACTTTTGCCTATTTTTCAATTAAAATACTCTATTTCTCTTAAGGTTTTCGTCTACCT
>JANIPM010000231.1:11622230-11639877 GCA_027478405.1 Erythroxylum cassinoides
AAAGTTTAAGGTGATACAATGATATGGGAAAAGCATTAAAATGACAAGTTTATGATGAAATGAAGTTTTGATGAAAGATAGAAAACGACAGAAAATAGTAAATTACAATAGAAAGAGAGAGAGGTATATATGAGGTTTCGAATTTTTGATGTTAAGTTTGAACTTTGGATTTCGATTCATTTTTGTTGAGTTGAACCGAAAGGGAAGAAGTATAGATGATTTATGTGGTAATTGAAAGAGATAGGAATGAGGAATCTAGAAATAAATGGAAGAAAAAGGGGAAGATGTTTGGTGTAGGAAGCAGGTCGCGAGTCGCGATCGTGCCATCACTAAAGAAGATCGCAAGTCAACTTTTTCCAAACAATTTATTTCTGAGCATCCTTTGATATTTTGTTATAACTTCTTCACCCGATGTCCAAATGACTTGATTCTTAAACCATTAGATTTATAAGACATTGATCTTCATCTCCACCAAAAATCATAGCCTTTTGAAATAGATAGTTTGATGAATTTAAGATGAAATCTTAAGGAAACATCAAGAAAGTTCATTCTGGAGCTTGGATGTTGCACAACTGTGAGTTAAGGTCTCACAGCAGTGGCTTTTTGATATGCATAGTCGCGAGTGATGGTCTCATGCCCATGAATAAATTAATTTGGTGTTCATGATCGTGCATGGATGTTGCACAACCATGACTCAACTATAGTTAGGTTAATTAAACCTGACAGCTTTTGCATATTGAACATCTATCCTTCTTTTGCTTATAACTTCTTCTATGGTTATCCAATTGGGATGATTTTTAATTTGGAGTAAATTAGATATATAGGGCTACAAATTGTCTGAATAAATCGAATTGTAATTCAGTCTCTAAGACTTTCATTTTCTGGATGGAAGTTGAGGTATGTTCTTAAAAGATTAAGAGAGCACTGCAATAAACTACATATTTCTAAAAATATAATGCAAACTTTTATTCTCTTAAATCACATATTACAACATCAGGAAGATAATTTTTGCTATTGCACAATTGATTTTTAATTAATGTAAGCATAAAAATAAATAAAGATGGAAGACTAATAATATAAAGACATAATCAAATTAGAAGACTACTGGAAACAAAATACATCAGCCAAAAAAAACTAAAACCATTAATTTAAATACTAACATTGAAATGAAAACCACCACGTACATTTATTTAGAAAAACTCTGGGAGATAAATTCTCAACATTTCCAATATTGTTTGTTGAATCTCCTTATTCGGATGAAGTTCTCCTTCCTAATAATAAAATTTATTGAGATAGAAATCCAAAACCTTCTTCTCAACTCCATTGTCTCCTTCCTTTACTTCCTTTTTTTCTACTTCATCAACCTGTGATAGCTTCTGTACTTCTTTTATTTCTACTTCATCAACCTGTGATAACTTTTGTACTTCCTTTATTTCAACTTCATCAATCTGTGACAACTTTTGTATATTGGAAGGAAGAGCTTCTTTCTCACGTATTTTCAATTCTATTAGTTGCTTATAAATTGTTTGTAGATAATTGCTTATAAATTATTTGTAGATAATTGCTTGTAGATTATGTATATAGTTTTTATATTTCAATAAATAAATGCATGTTGTTGAGAACTAAAAGGTTTTGAAGCAAAATAAAAAGAAACATGATGAAGTGTATCGAAAAGGTAATTTATAATAATTAGTATATGAGAGAAATTGTATGTTAAACTACCTTGAAAATGTAATCTGTGTAATCAAGATGTGAGAGAAATTAAAGGATAATTTTGGAAGTAAAATTATAAACATGCATGAAAAGTCACGAACATAATTATTTTGAATAATTAACATCCCTCATAGTACTTTCTTTTTTGGATAGGAGGGAGTATTAATTAGAGGACTACCAAAATAGTAGGTCTTTACTTTTTTCTTTTAATTAATCTCAGTGAGCAAGCATTGAATATCTTATCATACTACTCAACATAGGATGCATTGCGAAGAATAAAAATTATGTAAAAGGAAAAAAAAAAAAGATCAAAAGGTGGCAACAGATATAGATAGAGCAAACATATGAAAACTATTTTTCTTAGCATACCACCATAAAAGTACCCCCTCTATTGCATTAATGATTATGAGCAGTACAGAGGTACTAATACAAAATAAGTGATTTTCACTTAGATATCAAGACTAGCAAGCTGCTCTATGTTCATAGGATAAACCACGGCTGTGTCTCCACTGAAGGATTTCTTTCCCAGCAAGATATTCACAGCTTCTGTTGGGTGGAAAGCGTCCCAGAAAATGTACTTATTTCGGTCTTCGCATGGTGTTAGGAAGGGGAGACATGTAATTTGTCCACCGTTTTTGCCAATTCCGCAGCAACCTTGATCTAGGACGCTAAACCCTACGACACAGAGCACAGAAATGTATGTTATCGGCTTATTCGATGTAGCAACCTCAAATTTGTAATGGCTAGAAGAGAAAAGTGTAAAAGAGGCACCATATACCATTACTTGGAGAGCTGGAAACAAGTTCCCGAAACATACGGGCGATATCAATGTAGATGAACTTGGATCCTGTAAGATTCTTATTGAAGTTGTTGATCATAGTCTTGACATTCTCATTGAACGGTAGAATCAGCTTGTTGACCTCTTCCGAGCATTTTCCTCCAGTGCTCTGAGCCAAGATGCTTGGAATACACCCCATCATCCCCAACCCTGCTATTACAAACTTTCTTGCTCCAAGATCGTGAAGGGTCTGCACTGCCAAACAGCCAAGTAAGATACTGGAGATGTAAAGTAGATTCAATATATGGTCATAAGGATTATCTTTCGCTTGTCTTAAATCCTGAAAAGTTTATGATATAGGGTACATTGCATGTAGAAATCTTAATTACCATGAGTTGTCGACTGTATTCTTTAACCAAATAATCAGCATACTGTTGTGCATTATACTGATTCTTGGTTGGATAATTTGGCATGAGATAGTTATTAAGGTAGTCATTGCTGCCCATCCCAACGAAAAATATGCAACGACCAATATCCTGAGCGACATCAACTACTCCAAGATCGTTTCTGATTACATCGAGCGTGGTTTGGAAGTTCTTTATTTGCTCATTGAATGGTATGCGACCCACCTGATCCAAAGACCATATCGTACATTCAAAGATAAGATTCTAGCGAACCAGATACGAAATGAGAATGGTATGCGACCCACCTGATCCAAAGACCACATCGTACATGCAAAGATAAGATTCTAGCGAACCAGATATGAAATGAGAATTGACGCGTCTTGTGAAGACAAAAGAATCATCATTTAATTGCATTTAACGAGAATTATGGTAACGTAAGCAGAAATGAAATTGTACAGTTCGAGATCATTCAATGCAGCATCTGAAACAAACAAACGAAAGAATTAAGAATATGGTAGACTAGATAGAGCCAAGAGACCAACCTTATCATGAGCCAGCTAAAACTTCAACACGAAAATCGAATAATAGAAGATCCTTTAGAAACTAGCTTTCACGTAATTATAACTAGAAGATTGATGCGTATGTATAAATACACTTACAAAGTTTCTTCCAGTGACATCAAGGATTCCAGCAGCTGCAGAGGCGTAATTGACACCATGGAGAACTTCATCTCCAGAAGCCTCGTAGTATGCAGGAATCAATGGAAGTCCCAGCAACTCAGCTGCATGCAGAAAAACTCTCAGGATTATTCTATCATCTATTTTCGGGTTTGAAGGATATATTGCAAAAGGGTTGACAGCGCCATAGAAATCGTCTTGAAATGGACGAAAGTCTGACAATTTCTCAAGTGCATTAATTACAGGTGACAAAAGGTCAAATAGAGAGTTCACCAATTTCGTCAACCATGGTGTAACCATTGGAGAAGCGACCAGTAGGACCTTCACTGAAGTCGATACCATAAGGGTAAAAATTTGCCCTGGCGAGAGATGCAAGATAGTTGTTATTGCCATTGTCGACGAGGGAATCTCCAAATATGAACATGGCAGGCACCCACTGTGTTGTTCCTTCAGCTGGCGTAGGAGCCACATTTTGGGCGTAACAAACATGCATACATGTCAAGAAAACCACAAGCAGGTAAAATTGGCTAAAGGTGGCAGCCATTAGAGAGACAGACACAGAGTGAGATAGAAGAGAGGGAAGTAGAAGCAATTGTGGGGTGGTGTAATAATGTGAAGAATCGTTGTAGGAAGTCAGATTGTGAGAGGGACATTAATAAGAAGAGATGCTAAGGTGGTAGCAGTTGAGAAGAAATAATTATGTTCACCAATTGTAGCCATTTGGCGGTAGTAGAGTGGCACCACCATTTCCTAATGCAACCTAATTTATCCATATGTAGATGCCTGGCGTTGCCAGAACTGCTAATTAATTTTTTCCCTAATTACTCAAGTAATTAAGAATGTATAATCATTGTATCTTGTAAAGGGTCATGGTCAAATCAGGCTTGGTTGATTCTACCTAACATTATAAAAGAATATGCATCAAAGTATTTTATGGAAAGACAGTAATAGTTACCAGATTTTCCTCCATATTTTTATCTAATACACGAAATGTTAACATTGTCTTCAACAATTATGAATTGTGCATATCTTAAACTTCATATCACGAATTCATCTGCAATGATACAATTTTAGGAAAATTGCAAACTCTCATTGGCTTTTATATCAGTAGTACATTATTGAAGTAATTCGTTTTTAATACCTTATTATGTAAGTAAATAATGATATAACTAATGTATTTTGTATTTATTTGTGTTTTTTGCATGAGTATTTTCATCTCTATTTATACATGTGCATCTCAATCTGTTTGGTGTGAGCATGAGAGATAAGACCTGCAATAAAGAAGTTAGCTATGAGATTATCACAATACAATAGCGGCTTAACATCAGAAAGTCCAATTTCTCTTAGAAGAGAGTTGATCCAATATAGTTTAGCAACCGCAAAAGCAATGCTTCTATATTCAAGTTTAATATTTGATCTGACAATCATAGGCTGCTTTTTTTAGCTCCATGAAATTAGAAAGGAACCAAGAAAAATACAATAAGCAGAAGTGGAAGTGATCATTAGGATATCCATCCCAATCAACATTAAAATTCGCATGTAAGATTAAGTGGGTAGGAATAGTTGAATGAAATCCATGGGATGGGATAGAGCGAAAGTATCAAAAAATGTGTTTAACAGTTGAGTAGTGAATATTGTTAAGGTAATGTGAGAATTGAGAAACATGTTAGTATAAAATTATACATCTGACTTAGTGACACAGAGATATTGAAGAACTTCAACAGTACTATGATATTTAGTAGCATTAGAAAGAGGAAGTCCATAATTTTTGGAAAAAGGTAAAGATAGAGTCATGGAAGTAGAGACCGGTTTGGAGGAATCAAGATGAGTTCAGTGAAATAGATCACAAGTGTATTTGGACTAAGTGAGAAGAAAGCTAGTGGATATAAATGTTACTTCGATCAATACCAAAAATGTAATGAAGAGGGCCAAGATCTTTGATGGTAAATATGAGTTCGGATCCTCTGTTCAACTTTATAGTATTTTATTTTGTCTCATAAATCTCAACCATTCATTTATGTGGATCTCGCGTGAGTCCTGCATAAATGAATGCAGGATCCACATAAATGAATGGCTGAGATTTATGGGACAGAATAAGACACCATAATATTAGACAGAAGATCCTATCCCAGTAAATATAACATGAAGATCATTAAAGATAGTCTAAATAAATTTATGTGAAGAACTTGTTATGTCATCCACATAATAAGAAGAAAGGTAGTGTGAGGGAGGTATCAACTTTGGACAAAATAAAACCAATTTTTGTAAATTTATGACTTATTTATGTGAAACTAGACCTTAGGAGCTTACTCGAGACCATAAATATCTTTGTGAAAGCAACATGCATACGGAGGATGGTTAGGAACAGTAAAACCGGAGAGTTGTTGCATGAAGACAAGCTCTTGAGGATTTCCATACAGAAAAGCATCATTGACATCGAGTTGATAAATGGCACAATTCTTAGCTAAGGCACGATTAGACTAAGGTGTTGATATACTAGGGGATTGGTGGTATCCTTTGGCAATAAGATAAGCTTTGTAACGGTCAAACAAGTCATTAAACGAGTCATTAGATTTAAGTTTAGTTCAGAAAACTCATCTCCGGTCAATAATATTTGCACGTAAAGGTGGAGGGACAAAAGTCCAAGTGTTGTTGTAATTGAGAGCTTTGCACTCATTAAGCGTTGCTTGATGTTAGTAAGAAAATTTGTTGGCATAATTAAAAGAAATGGAATCAGGATCACGAGAGGGGTGAGTGATGATATGGTAGGTATTATGATCAGAGGAAAGGTTTTGAGTCAGCGAGTAGTGACCATTAAATGAGAGGATTGTGACGGAGCTTGAGTTACTAATAGTGATAGTGCAAAAGTTACAATTGGTTTGGAGTTATAGAAATAGGTGATGATGACGAATTTGCATTCAGGGGAGGAGATGCTAAGTTAAAAGGTAGTGGCAAGGGAAGGGAATGAGAATCTAAGGGAGAGTTGAGATAAAATAAAATAAACATTGTGGAAAACATATTTAAAGGGGCTCTATATCATGTAAAGAATGGTATAACTTAAGTAATTTACTAATTTGTATTTTTTTGATGTTTTACATTAACATTTACCTCATAAAAAAAATAAGGTTTAAAAGGTTGGATCACTATTAGCCCGTGATAATACATTAGTAAATATGTATAACTAACATGTTGGCGTACGCAATGTAATAACAGTATCGGAGTTCGCACGGGTAACTCAGTTGATCATTGGGAAGGAAAGTGAATCCAAGGTTTCAGATTCGAGTCTCGATAGCGGCAGTATGAGAGCTCGTTCAATATGGTGACTCCTTGTGTGCATCGAGCATTGGGCCGCCTTTATGAGAAATTAACTGAGATCAAACCGTGATTTACCTCCCTCACACAATGTCGGACCGAAATGTAGGAGCACCTAAAATGGACGTTCCATTTTTTGAGTCCAAAGTAGAGTATCGGAAGTTCATTAAATGCCAAAGCATCTTAAACAGAATCGGCTTTTAGGATGTATGTACTAAAAACAGAACTGTCAGTTCCAAGAATTCCTTCTGACGGACGTTTCATTCTACTAGTTGTTCATAATAAATGTACATTGGATAAAGTCTTTCGAAGAAATTATTTAATGAATGTGATAGATTTAGTTCTTAAAACATCACAGAGCAATAAGAGCTACCAGAGACAATGAAATTCACGATGACTTCACTTTAACTCTTTAAAGTGAGTACAACTTTTGGGACAACCACCGTTAAGACTTTTGAATCTATAGGGGCTCACTCTACCCGACATGTTTGCCATCCGTTTATCATGGGTTGAAAGCGGCAGAGATGGCGTCGCTTGTTGAGTTTGTGATTATGCCACTGGTTTATAATGTGAAAGGAGTTCATATATTTGCAATGAAATTGGCAGATTTTGATGAAAATAGCAAGCTTCTTCAAAAATTTGACAATCACATTAATAAGAAAGTTCAAAACCGTTTTGAAACCTAAAACTCAAGACTTAACAAAACTTGTACCAAGATCAGCTAGTTCAATGACTATTGCAGGAAAGTAAATCACAGGAAGGACTATAAGATCCCACAGGAATTAACAGAAGACTTACTCCAACTTAGTGAGAATCTGTTCGTTCCAAGTTCAAAGACATAAATAGGAAAACAGGTATATCGCAGGGACCTCAGATTCATATAGAAAACTCATCACTTGAAGCACTTGGCATCCAACAGAGCCTCTCCCTCAAATGGCTCATGATCTTCAATCATCTGATTGACACGTTCCTTCTGTGCTTCATCACTAATGTCCACCTTCTTCCATTCATAAAGTTCCATGTCGTAACACTCATCAATCACAAACTGCGGAATCTCTTGTCCACGGAATAGCCACAACCCCTTCACCTTAAAGGGTGGTCCTGAACCAATCACCAGCATTTTCCCAAAAGCATACTTGCGAGCCAAATCCATTCGTTGCAGAAATCCACTAACCTTGTTCAATGTGACAAATGAGACGGTATTCTCATCATTATACTTGTAATCACAAAACCAAAGAGAATAACCCTCAGGATCATACATGTCCCAAAAACCTGAAAGAAACAAAAAAAGAAATAATCCAACGGTTAGCTGAGAACGCATCGCCTGATTGCATCCTTGTGATGTATAATTTTTTTAGGAAATTAATAACAATAATGATAAAAATAAAAATAAAATTAATAATTATTATTATTAAAAAAAAGAGGGAGAAAGGTTGTTTTTATCTATTCCACATTTTACAGAATAGGTAAAAACAGGGGAGAGGTATCTTTAGCTATTCTTTAAAATGCAGGAATAACTAGACCTGGGATTAATTATTCTGTATGTTATTTTCTAATCAAACAAAGGAATAACCATTCATCATAAACACATCAGCAATAGAATAGCTATTCTAGTCAACCAAATAGGCCATAAAGAACTGGAAGCTGAGAACGCAACGCATAATTGCATCCTTGTGATGTGTGCTAATTATGTTGCCTTACATCACACAAGCTCGTATAAAGAACATTCCTACAGCATCTAATAAAAGAATGGGCAATAACATCACATCCCACAAGACATAAGACTACATATATGTTGCCAAATGTAATCAAGGTTAAGAGACTAACCTTTAATAGCTACTTCACGGAAATTGGTCTTAGTGTTTGAATATAGCCTCTTCCACTCATCTAGAATCATCTTACTAGGCGATAAAAGATCAAGAGGGTTTTTGGGTTTGGGCTTAGGTGCTTCTTCCTCATCACCAGCCTCTGTTTCCTTGGGCTTTGCTGCTTCTTTCTTTGTCTCTTTTTTGGCCTCTTTCTTCAGCTCATCCTTGGGTTTTGCTTGTTCCTTTGGCTGTGCAGGTTTCTTTGCTGATTGGACAGGAGGGATGGATGTTGTTTGCTTCACTTCTCCCAATACCTTTCGGAAATTTGGTTGATTAACCATAGTCCAGAAGTATCTCTCAACGTGAGGGAACTCAGAAGTAAAATCTTTGGTCAAAATCCGGCTAAACCCCATTGACAAATTACAGGTCATAATGATGTCAGCCAAAGTCACAGAATGCCCAACCAGATAAGTATTGGATGCCAGATGTGTGTTCAACGAGGCAAGTGCTCTCTTTAAGGCAGAAATAGCAGCTTCCTCAGCCTTTGATCAATTACACAAAAAATTTGATTGAAAAGTTCAATCATTATTTGAAGATTTATCCTCAAAGAAACTTATTGTGTCAACACTGGCATATAAAAGATCAAAACATAATTCAACTAACCGGAGGGAGGTACACAGCAAAGCCAATTCGGGGTATAAACCAGCGCAATATATTAGCATCAATCTCCAATGAAGCAAAATCTATCCACTGCTCAGTATGAGCCTGCCAAATCCAAGTCCTGAATTTTATCATTTAATTCAAAGAACAAAAAGAAAAGGAGAAGGAAATTTGAGACTGCAAGAATAGAAAACATTTCCTTCATTATCAGTTTCACATTACCTCAGATTCTCAAATTATAAGTGAACATCATAAAGAATAACTCCACTAAGGTATATGGATTTCCAAAACTTAATCAATATATGCAGAAAACAATTGCATAGACGTTCAACTTCATCAATACTAAACCCTAAGTACTGTCACTATCAATCTCTCTAAGTGGTTTTGGGTTGCAAGGAATAGCTCTATATCCAAGCAAATGCAATCAAATTTACCCTAGCTGTAATCAGACAAACAAGAAAAATTGCAAACAACAGGAAATGACATCACTTACATATTCAATCAATGAAAACCCGAACAGAGCATTATCTCCATTCAACCGTGCCACTGCATCAAGTAATAACAAGCAACTAAATACTTCCCTCAGAAAGGCAATCACTTTTTATAGAGTAAAACAAATTTGATACCAGCCTTACCATATCGGGCAATGGCATTACTCTCAAAAATGGGACCATCCGGTGTTTCCAGCACAGGAACCTAGACATCATTAAGTCCTATAAACGTCAAACTAAATCACATCACACAAGAAGTCAAGAACGAATAGAGCTTGCAATAGCATGTGGCAAACCTTTCCAATAGGGTTCATCTTAAGAAACTCAGGTGTCTTATTTGATACTCCCATCTCAAAATTCTTCACCAATTCAACTTGAACACCACTGTACTCAGCGGCAATGAGTGCCTTGAAAGCATTCTTGTTTGTGTTACCCGCATGCAGTACCTAAATGCAAATCCAACAGAAATAGACACTTTAATCGGTAAACAATGACAATGAACAAGTGTAAAACACACCCTTCAACAAAATTGGGATAAATTACAACCGACACAAAACGAGGGGGAAAACATGGGCAGAAAGAACATAGATTTGCAATAAGAGAGCAATATAAAAAGTTCCAAATAATCCCACCATCAAGCATCTGGCAATCGACCTGAGAGTTCACACTTCAATAGTCATTTGCATCAAGACAACCAAATGCCCAAGAGAAAGACAAGTCAAATTGGAACTCCAAGAATGAAAAGACGCAAACTTTTTAAGCTTACCAGAGCCATGACGAATTAGAAAAAGAAATGGAACTGGCTGAAATAGAAGAGCGAGAAGATCTGCAAGGTCAAAGAAACCAATTCAACAACACTGAAGCGACAAGAAAACGAAAAGAGTTTATTGGGGTTAACATATAACCTGGGGTTTAATGAACTCACCTCCGAACTGACGAACCCGAAGATGTCAGCACAGGATCGCTGAAGCAACGGCTTAGAGGAATTCGTTTAAGTGCTGCGTTGTCTGTCTCCGGAGTAGGGTTTATACTTTATACAACACTTAAAAGTCACTCTTTTCTATTTTTCTTTTCCTGTTTTCTTAATAAAAATTATCAAAATATATCGTTAAAATAATATTTTAATAATCCCAAATATATATTTTAAAATAACATAATTTTAATGAAAAGTTAATATCAAATTTGATCAATTTCTTAATGTCGAAGTAAGCGTCCCAAAAAATGTTAACATTTACACACCAAAAGAATGACACAAAAACTAATGGGTAAGAAAGTAGTAATCAAATTGTTCAAATGAACTTGGTTTTCTATCTGATTTAATCTTCAACTTTTAATTATATAACAAATTAATTATTGAACTTAAAATAATTATTATAAAACTATATATGCAAACATTTTAACCTTAATAATGGAAAAAAATACACACTTAAGCATAACACTAACGAATAAATATCAAATACAAATAAATAGTAAACACCATATTTTAGTTAATAAATTAAATAAAATTATTTTTATTTAATTAAAGAATTATAACTATTTTGAGTTGAATAAAAACAACTTTATTTGATATTTTAACTTTAAAAAACTTTATGTGATATTTTTTAATTTATTAAATTTAACTAATTGAACAAATGAAAAGAAAATATATGAAGAAATGCTTTGATCCAAAATGAATAAAGAAAATTAACTCAAGAAAGGGAGTAGTTAGAATGATTGAAGAGGGTCTTACATAGGTTGGTTAAGTTTTGGATGATTAAAGAGGGTCTTAATAGGGATGACAATAGGTTAGCTTATGCTCGGGCCCTTCCAAGCCCAAGCTCGGTTAGAGGTAGTGGGCTTGACTCTGAGCTCGATTAAGCCCAGTTCAATTTTTAATAGATAAAAAATACACAAAATGACATCCTATTGCTTATAAGGGTTGAGCTTTGGACGAGGCTGAGCTTGAAACCTCGACCGTGAGTCGAAGCCAAGACTTGGTTTTTTAAAAAAATAACTTAAAGTTCGATAAACTGGGATCAGGTGGGGGCAAACTGGGTTGGCCCCAGGCCTAGATGGTGCAAATGCTATTGATACCATGGTAATGCAAGAAACACAATCATATAAGGCTCATTTGATGGTTATCACTCCATCTCAATAATTATGGAAGGATTGATAGGGGGATGATGATGATATCATGTTTGATAAATTTTTTTCGGATAATGAAGAGGGTGACAAATCATGATGGCCATATTCATTTCTTAGCTGAAGAGAATAAGGAGACATAGAAGCCTTGGTGTAAAGTGCTTATTGTGAAACTTTTGGGCAAAGGATTAGGCTATAAGGCTTTATTAGCCTATATCTAACATCTCTTGCAACCTAAAGGGAACTTTAAGATTATTGACATAGGGAATTATTACTTTCTCCTAAAGTTTGAAAAGAAATTGATTATCAACGTCCTAAATGACATTCCTTAGATTATTGGTGGTCATTGTTTCACTACTCAATAATGACATTCCCACTCTACAGTTAGTAATGATTTGATTACATCCATCCATTATAACATAGATTCATTTTTCAAAGTTACATTTGGAATGTTATTCTTTAATGGATTTAAAGAGAATTGTTGTTCATGTTAGTAGAGTCATCCGAATTAATAGAATGATTGAAAGTGTGACGAGAGGAAGCTTTGACAAGGTATAAGTTGATTCGGATTTGACTAAGCATTTGAGGTCATATGTGTCGTTGGGAAAATTTTAAACGTATGGAGTACAAGGGCCTTTAGATGGTTTATTTTCAATATGAAAACTTTGGCCATAAAAGGGACGCATTTCCTATCCATAATGATATGTCTCATATAAAAGAAGGATTGTAAGACTCGTTTGATGAAGGGTTTTGGTGCATGCACTAATATTTCTCCACAACCGAAAACTACTTTTGGACCATAGATGCAAGTTCAACAAAAGGCAATAAAGTCAATGAAGGAGATGACATCAAAAGGCAAGTATCTTCAGCATGATAATAGTAATAGATTTGCTCCCATTGATGGTGTATTCTCTGATGCTTAAAGAGAAGATTTTAGGGCACCAAAATTAAGGTTGATTCTAACAACAAAAAATTTAGCTTTAATTCCTCTATTAAACACCAATGAGAGCAGGAAAAAAAGGTGGGCATCCAAATTTCCCCCAAGAAGTCAAAGGTAGCTAAACCTAAAACTAAAAATAAGCAGGGCGCATTTGAGCCCATTAATATTCAAGACCCACATTAAGGGATACACTTCAAGGCAGACCCTTAAAATAGTTGATTTTTGACCTAAAGAGATTGGATTCTTTTCTTAGGCCATTGAATGGAGACAGTATTGAGCTAGTTTCAATGCGTGGGCCTCTTGATATTAGTACTAAAGTTGTTTCACTCACACGTGAGGCTACTTAAAGTAATTCCAATTTGGGCAAATATGTTCTCATGCAAACACCCTAAGTACAGATGCCTATAGTGAGACGAATTCATTTGTTTTTAGTGATGATATGTTTGAAGGTGGAGAAGCTGGCCCTACTGTGTCATTGATGCAAGAATGATATCGATTATGACTTTCTTGTACAGAGGCTTCAGAACAAGCTTCTATATTATCTGACTGAGAACTTGAATCTACTACAAGAGATTTAGAGGTCAGAGTTGAAAGGAACTCTGTCTGTTTAGCCTTGTCCTTCCCAATAGAAGAGGTGGAACGTGGAAGGTTGAACTTTTGGTGGAGATGTTAGAGGTGTATGAATCTGTAACAGCTTACTCCACTAATTTTCTGGTTCAAATGGTGTATAAGAGGTTGATGGCTTAGGAACCTTTGAAGACTCAAAAACTCTATGTTTAGATATGTGGTCAGGTTTTGACTTTGGTTTTGACCTTCTTGGTTTCTTCGAAGATGTCTGAGGATGTATGTACTGTCTAATCAAAGGATAATTAAATTTGAATACTTTTGAGTAGTCAAATTCTTCTAGATACTTTTGATACATAAGCGATGGATATGTTGGCTGTGTATATGGAAAATCTATTGAGGATGAGCCGTAGATTATCCTTGACTGTGCAGAATACATGTCAGCTTCCATTTATTGCACAATTCCTTGTATCTTTTGTATCTCAAGAATTTTAAAGTTGAAGTCAAGCCTCATATAATGGGCAAAGATGTATTGTCAAAGTTTAGCATCAAGACGCTGAATATGAGCTTTGTATGACTGGTACATCTGTTGGATCTGCTTACAAACTGCATCGACTTTATAATGAGTAGCATGATTTTGTTGACTGATTCTATCAAGCTTAGAATCAATTCTTTTCAAAACTTTGTTCTGTGCTACTGCGTTGGATGTTTGCCAATTGAGAACTTTATCAAATAGATTCGACACAAGTGTTCCTTGTGAAGTAATTCCTGTGACTCGAATGTAAGGGTTATAGACAACTCTCGTTGTTTCATTAGTACTCCTGGTTAATGAAGAAAAATCCTCCTTATATAGCTTTACCATCATACAGGATATAGGAGTAGGAGTCATAACAGAAACTTCTGGTTTAAATCTGTATGTAGATGACTTTAGTATCTCTTGAAGAGACTTAGGTCTGGATCTTTCTATCAATAGATCTTTATAATCGTCTGGAACTGGATTATCATTAAGGGGATGATGTTGCTGAGAAGGCTGACAACGAGATTTGGGCTTTTCTTCTTCCTTTTCCTTATTGCATATCGTTCATCATCATCATCATCATCATCATCACTATTTGACTCAGGGTTGAGACAGATCTCACAGTTTAGTTCACACATAAATGGGTCGACATCTCATACAAAATGTCCACAATTATGACTGACATAGACTGGATCTCCGTTAGATTTAAAATAATGAACAGGAGGACCAGATTTACCTTCCATATGATAATATACGGGCTGGATCATAAGGATTGCCCAGATGTCGAAGGTCTAGTTGGATCTTCATTAGGCCGTGTATAGATGGACTTAACAGTTCCATCTCTCAAGGTCTTCAGAATCAAAGGAATTGTCGTATGAAAAGAGTGTTGGTAAGGTGCGTGGAACAACTTTTGGTAGTTGGTGATCCATTCAATAGGCATCAACTTTTCAAGCTCCTATGCTGGTAGTTGCTTCTAGATCTGAATGATAGTAGTCTAATTATTGGAACAATCAACAACCATGTAAAAAGCATTCGAAGTAGAATTCGAAAAGTTAAGGTCCAAAGCATGATTCTGTAGACGATAGATCATTTGGTAGTGTAGAGTAGCCATGATGGCTATAGGATCTTGATATGCTCTAGTGATCTGGATCTAAACTTGTAGATGTTCAGATAAGGTAGGATCATCCAACCTGATGTTGAAATTAGGTGCTATGGTCAAGATGACACTTCTGTTATTGAGCATTGTCAACGAGGTACCAATAAGAGCATTTTGGTACATTGTGTAGGTAGTGTTTAGAAGAGATATCCTGGCCATCGCAGGTATTCCGTTTCTTCCATGAAGAGAGTAAGAACAAGTCGTATAGCTCCCACATAAAGATGCGCATAATTTTGCTCCCTCCATAAAGAGATCAGTTCTTTAGGGATTTCAATCAGTTCTTTAGGGATTTCAAGTTTTACGTATTATTCTGCAGTGGTAGATCTAAGACCATACTGTTCCAATCTGAAACTTTGGATGATTTCTTGAACTTTAGGTCTAGAAGTAGACAAGATAATAAGAATACTTCTCGTCTAATAACGATCATGAGGATATGTACTGTATAGACTCAACAAATTAAGGTAAAGAATACTCACAAACACGATTTTCTACACAGGTACATAGGTAATTTCTACAAGGTTTTTTGTTATATATGATAATATACACTTTACAATAGAAGGTAAAGAAGACAAAGACAAAGTTGAAGATAAATAAATAGGGTCGATAGACAGTGTTTCCATAATTTCATGTAGGCCTCTCTTTACTCACTTCTTTGAACAAGAGTCAATGTTACCCGCCTGACAAAATGTGAAAGATTTGGTAGCTCCCTTAACCCAATCACTAGCTAGTCATGCGAAATGCAAGACCTCCAAGTCTATGGGGGGACTTGAGATAGTTACTAGTATACAAAAATATACCTCTGGGCAAGAACAAAATTTATGGCTCTACCTGAGCTACCCCATAAGGCCTTACGAGGTAACGATAAAACATTACCCAAATATACCCCTCGCTCAGAAGCCCGCACTCAGTGTCTTTCCTAAGTGGTATCTGTGTTTTGGACTTGGCGCAGTGGTCCCTTTCCCAAATTAAGTTTCTGGGATTCGAACACCTAACGTGAGGCAAACTCAAGTCGCAACCTGGTGTCTCTGATACCACTGAGCTACCCTATAAGGCCTTACGAGGTAACGGTGAAACATTACCCAAATATACCCCCTGCTCAGAAGCCCGCACTCAGTGTCTTTCCAGAGTGGAATTAGAGCCATAGAACAGTACAAAGTCCAGGAAATCTTTCCTATACCAGCATGGTATCTTTGTCTAGTTTTTGGTCAGGTGTAGTCGGTTCAGCCGAAGAAACCTACGTACCCCTTTGAGTTTTCTACTCCTCGATTAGTATTCCACCACTGCTTGTGGTTTACATGGAAACATAGTTAACCTTTGCATCTTAGCCAGGTGGGGAACATATTGGTTTAAGGTTAAAAGAAGTGTGAGAAAAGAAAGTTGAGTGACATGAAGTCAGTATCCTTAGATCCGATACATTTATTGTCAAGTTTATTAGTATCTAGTTTACCTAGAAGTGTGAAACGTGTTTTGTCAAATAAAATAGAAAACCTTGTAGAAATCACCCATGTAGAGAATCGTGTGTGTGAAACTTCATTACCTTTGTTTAAGTCCTTACAGTATATATTCTAGTGACCATTCTTGGACGAGAAGTATTAGGAGTGTGTTATCTACTAGTCGACCTAGTGTAAAAGAAATCATCTAGAGTTCCAAAATGGAACAATGTGGTCTCAGATCTACAACTGCAGAACAGTACGTAAAGCTTGAGATTCCTAAGGAGCTGATCGCCTTATGGAGAGACCACAACCATACACGTCTATAATTTGGAGCTATATGACTTGTTCTTACCTTGCATAGAAGAAAAGGTATTCCTATGTCCGAAGCCCGCAAGTACATAGGGAAGTAAGAGTATCGATCCATAGGGAGTTACTGAACAATTACTAGGCTAAAACCATTTAATTATTTAGGCTGATCACTTAAATGTTGATTATTGAGAAATTAATTAATTAACGAATTGCTAAAACTAATCCTAAAACAAACAGAATAACCGCACAATTTATGACTGTAAGGAATAAATCAGATATGTAAAAGACAAGTTTCAAATTTAGTTTCGTGATCGACTTCTAATTATTCTCTTCTAGTTTATTCAATAAACTTGATCCTTAGACTTTGAAGGAAACTAGATCTAAATTATCTATGATTCTCTATCGAGATGCCAAAAAAGTATCATAGTTAAAATCAATTTCGACTATCGTGGCTCATGAAATTAACTGAAACCTATTAAGATTTTTATCTAGTTGGTAATTCCTCTCACAAATTTTTGCCTATGTTTAGGTCTAAACCTACAAGTTCTTAATTTTTTTTCCACTACCGATTTTCACCTTTCAGTTCTTCAATTGATAATGTCAACACAAATTATATGAGGCCTAACACATCACAAACACAATAAAACTCAAAATAAGAATCAAAAGTCACGAATCAATTTTATTGAACAAAATTCAAAGTCAAATCATATAGAAATTTGAAAATGATATCCCATCTTTGAAACCTAATAAGAAATCTACTCAAT
>JANIPM010000231.1:11639977-11652786 GCA_027478405.1 Erythroxylum cassinoides
GTCAGTGAATGCAATGCAACCTATCAGTCTGTCCCAATTTACCAAAATGCCCTTGCTAACAGTAACGAGATGTTACAAAAAACCCAGATCTGGAAAATGTTCTCCCAACTGTGGCGTTACTTCGTGCGTCCCCTCGGAGCTACGTCCTTCGCACGCGTTAGTCTTGGAGTACAGCCTCAGGTCTCACGTGCGTCAGAGTCTTAGCTGTAGTGTGTGTGTTGCTGCCTGCGTCTAGTCTCCCCCCAGCCAGAAAACGTCTCTGTTCTTGCGTCCCCCCAGCCAAAGAAAAAACGTCACCCCCCAAAGTCCTCTCTAATTATAACCTAAAAACCTTCAAACGTTTTCTGTCCTCCCAAAATCGTCACCCAAGTCTGCATTTTGGACTTTTTTTTTCTGGACCTTCTGCTGTGTCGTTTTGTCTCTTCCAACTGTTGAGTATTTTGTTCTCTTATATGCTGATGGCGTTTTTACTCCTCCTATTCCTTGCTACGTTGTTTTCCTTATGCTGTTGCTGCGTTTTTGAAGTTGTAAATTCTTCTCCTGGTAAACAAAAAAAGATAAAATAAATAACAAAATCAAAGAAAATAAATAAATTAACCTAAAAATACTACTAAAATAAATGAATGAATATGCAAAATGAATGCAAATATGACCTAAATATTTATATGAATTGGACTAAACATCCTGCAACAGTCAAGATATCCCTACTTGACACAGCCTATACACAGTACCAAAGTGTTCTTATTGGCGCCTTGCTTACGATGCTAAACAACGGAAGTGTTATCTTGACCATAACACCTGATTTCAACATCAGGTTGGATGATCCTACTTTGTCTGAACGACTACAAGTTCAAATCTAGATCACTGGAGTAGATCAAAATTTGAAAGCCATCGTGGCTACCTTACATCACCAGATGATCTATCATCTACAGAATCATGCCTTGGACATAAACTTTCCAAATTATACTTCGAATGCTCTTTATATGATTGCTGATCGTGCCAATAATTAGACGACTATCATTCAAATCCCGAAGCAGTTACCTTCACAGGAGCTTGAAAAGTTGATGCCAACATAATGGATTACCAACTACCAAAAGATATTCCACGTGCCTTATTGACACTCTTTTCATACAACAACTCCTAAAATTCTGCAAACATTGAGAGATGGCTCAGTCAAATCCATTTGTACATGGCCCAACGGCAACACATCTGGTCCATCTTCATCAAGCTCTATCATAATGATCCAGCTCATTAAACCACAAGATCTATCAGATCTATCAATAAAGGCAACAAGCCTTAAAATCCAGTCCGTATTTTCTCATACGGAAGGTAAAGACGGTCCTCCTATTTATTGTTTCACATTTAATGGAGATCCAGTCTACATCAGTCATCAACATGGACACTTTGTATGGGATGTCGACCCATCCATGTACAAACCAGATTGTGAAGTCTGTCTCATCCCTAAGTCAGATAGTGATGATGATGATCCAAGATATCAGCGAAGAAGGAAGAAGAAATCAAAGCCCAAATCTCGATGCTTACCTTCTCGTGAGTATCACCCTCTTGGAGGTGATAAAGATCTAGATTTAGATGATCATAATGGTCTATCCATGATAGAAAGATCTAGACCAAAGTCTCTTAGAGAGATGCTCGGTCGTCTATGTTTACATTAGATCCCTACAGATCTACTGGTGGATCTAAGCCAGCAATTCCTGTTACAACTCCTACTCCTTAACCTTGTATGATGACTGGTCCATTAGAGGATAATTTTCCTTAATTATCATGGAGTACTGATGAATCACAGCGGGTTACCTTCAACTCTTATATCAGAGCGTCAAGAATTACTTCACAAGGAACACTTGCATCAAATCCAACTGATGAAGTCCTTAACTGGCAAACATCTAATGCAGTAGCACAGAACAAAGTTTTGAGAAGGATTGATTCCAAGATGGATGGAATTAGTCAACAAAATATTGCTACTCATAAGCAAGTCAATTCTATTTCAGAACAGATTCAAATGATGTATCGATCTTGCAAAGCTTAGATTCAGCATCTTGATGCTGAACTCAAACAATACATCATTGCCCACTATATGGGGCCAGAGTTTGACTTGAAAGTTTGAAAGATACAAGAGTTACAAGGGATTGTTCGACAAATGGAAGCTGATATATATGCAGCTCAATCTAAGCAAATATATGGCTCATCTTCTTCAGAGTTCTCAACTCTTCAGCCATTATATCTGTCTCCCTCGCATCAACGGTATCTAGAAGAAGCTAACTATTCAAAGGTATTCAAGTTTAATTACCCTTTGATTAGACAGTATATACATCCTCAGACAACTCATGAGAAAACTATTGAGAAACCACGATGATCAAAGTCAAAGTCAACATCTGATCGTATGCATAAGCCTCGAGTTTCTGAGTCTTTAAAGGTTCCAGAAGCGTCATCTTCATATACACCTTTTGAACCAACTGAACAGTGGAGAAAGCCTTTTCGCATTAATAGTCCTCCAGAGTCTCCACCACCAGTATAACCTTCCAACTCATCTCTTGGGAAGGATAAAGCAAAACAGACAGAGTACATAACTATTCTAACCACTGCTCAATCTCTTGTAGAAGATTCTGATTCTAAATCAGAAGATAGTTCTGTGATCCAGAGTGGGACATCTAAAGGTTCTGCAACACCATCTGAGTGTTCGGAAGAAAGTCTTAATAACCAGAGTGGTATATTTAAAGTTTCTGCAACCCCAACTGAGTGTTCATCTGAACACACCTCATCAGAGTCATCATGTGAACCAGTCTCTTCACCATCAACTGATGAATCAGCTAACTTTGCTGATCTTTCAGAGTTTTCTAATGTTCTGATGACTATGTCTCATTATACTAAAGTTGAACCAGAAATCAGTGAAGCTAATCCATAAGTGTTGAACCCTTCAGACCTGAACCTGTACCTCAAGCAACATCTACTACGGTAGCTGCACAGCCGAATACCAAGTCTACTTCAGGACCTTGGTTTACGTTTGATGATCTTCCACCTAAAAAATGGAGAGATCGTATACATGAATTCTGTGCATGGATTGATTTACAAATGATCACTTAATCATCCTTTTTCGGATATTTTGTCTGAATTTACATCCAAGTTTACTGGTACTTTGTGAGAATGGTGGCAAAGTATAAGTGAGTATCATAGACTTCAATACATACAAGTATCAACTGCTGGAGCATTTCTTGGCATTATCCACAAGGAGTTTGTGGGTGACTTCCAATTGATTGATAAACAAATTCGTCAGGAATATTTGAAGATGAAATGATGTTCTCTTGACAAGTGTGATATTCAAAAGCATTACAAACGCATGACGGAAAGGCATTATCTTCTGAATGGATGGAATGATGTTAATCTTCGTTATACTTTTATCTCATCCCTTCTAGATGAAATACAACCAGAACTACAAAGGACCATAGCTTCTCTTCAAAGAGATATGTCTACTATTGCTCTTGGAGAAATCTATCAACTTGCTCTAGCATCTCTTAAAAAGTTATGTGATCAGCATACTTTGTTCAAGAATATCCTCAAAGGAGGTCCAATTCTGAAAAAGGCTTGTAAACAGCCTCATCTCCAGATCAAATGCAAAGATAAACAGACTTGTAAATGTCATAGCAGCAAGAAAGCTCATCAAGCTCAAGTCTACTATGAAAGGAGAAAGTTCCACAAGAATACAGGAAGGCAGAAGCCTTGGAAAGTTCCATAAGAAGACAGGAAGGCAGAAGCCTTGGAAGCAAAACTTCAAAAGGATGAACATAGGCAAAAAACGTAAATTCATACGGTTCTTCAAAAAGTCTTCACATCGAAATAAAACTCGATGTTTTATTTGTGGAAATCCAGATCACTATCGAACAAGTGTCCTCAGGCAACCAGGAAAGATGCCAAGTTCCTGGATAAACTTGAAAACCTCATGCCTATTCAGCCTCATAATCAGATTGAAGATCTGATTGAGGAACAATCTTGTGAGGACAGTGAAACATAGTTTGCTGTTACTGTGTCTACATCAGAAGAAGAATCATCGAGCTCATCTAATGTATCTGATGATGATTCGTTATACATGTTACAGCAGACATGTATGAAGATTGATTGTAATCCAGTTCAAAGACCATATGTCCATATCTAGTTGTTTCAACAAGATAAATATGATCGGCCCATTAAGGCTATTGGATTTATGGATACAGGATCAAATCGTACGATCATGAAGCCTAATATCCTATCAGCAAAAGCATGGACTTCTTGTGATGAATATTTTCTAGCAGCTGATGTAAACAGTTTCAAGATTGGGTTGATAACTAGGAAACGGATTGGTATTCGTTTCTTCCCTCAGTGTACAGTTTGGACTAAAGTACTTGCAATCTACTAGGCCCAGATATCCTTATTGGAATGGATACGTACAGTAAAGCATCAACTCTACAGATCCTACCCATAGGCCTCAGGTATCGAAACCTTTTTAGTCCATACACTGATATAAAAAATGTGTTTGAACTCACATAGGTTCCAACACATTACACTGGACTTCGAGATAAACTGTTGAGCTACTGTCTAGAGTCTCATTCACAGTTTACTCATCCATATCCTTTGTGGAAAAACTCTAACTTTTTCTTAAGTCTACCTTTCAAGAAGAATAAGGATATAAATCTTACGAAAGCCACACATCTAGGAATGAACCCTGATGATTTGAAGCTAGCACAAGATGAGTGCGTTGTATTATTGCAACAAGGATTAATCGAGCCCACAAAGTCGGATTGGGCTTGTCAAGCATTCTATGTCAACAAACGTTCATAGCAAAAACGAGGAAAGAAACGTCTAGTGATAGACTACAAACCTTTGAATGCATTCCTGTAAGATGACAAGTTTCCTCTACCCAAAATCAGTACACAGGCACTATTTCTTAAGGAAGTTGTTATATTCTCAAAGTTTAATCTCAAATCAAGTTTTTGGCAATTGGGTATTCACCTTGAAGAACATTTTAAGACTGCATTCTACATTCCTAATGCTTAGTACTATTGGACTGTTATGCCATTTGGACTTAAAGTCGATCCATCACTGTTTCAGAAATCCATTACCACGATCTATGAGTCTATCCTCAACAGTGCATTGATTTACATCGATGATATACTTTTGTTCTCAAAGATCCATGAGGAACATCAGACCCCTTTGAACAAATTTTTGGATCTTACAAAACAATATGGGATTATGCTTTTGGCCTCGAAAAGCACTATTGGTACAACATAAATAGAATTTCTGGGTTCGTAATTCAAAGATGGGTTCTATCAGCCAGGTCCACATATTGCTAAGGAATTATTACAATTTCCGGATGAACATCTCACTGTGAAACAAATTCAACAGTTCCTTAGGATTGTCAATTACATCAGAGATTTCATACCACATGTGGCCACTTATACTTCATGCTTATCTAAGTTCTTACATAAGAATCCACCATCACGAGGAAAAGAGCAATCTACAGCTATCAAGCATCTTAACCAAATCCGTCAGGATCCTCTTCCTTTAAAGATTCCTGAACAAGGACAACATGTCCTCTAAACAGATGCCAGTGACACCCATTAGGGTGCAATTTTTATCGAGGAACTCAATGACCATCGCCATTATTGTGAACATGTTAGTGGAGCATTCAGTACAACTGAATGTCACTATCATATCTCATATAAGGAGATCCTCGCTGTTAAAAAAGGCATCGAAAAGTTCACCATCCACCTCACTCCTTATCACTTTGTCATTGAAATGGATAACACTTTTCCCAAGATTCTAGAACAAGCTGGGAAAAAGATTCCCAACAGCCAACTTTTATGCTGGCAAGAGTGGTACGTTCGACACCTGAAAGGTCACAAAAACATTATAGCTGATTATCATTTTAGACCTACCAAGCCACTCTTCTTCATTTCCTCTCTGCAGAAACTCCCCGTTCCTCTCTATTGGCTCATGGAGTTTCCCAAGTTTGCTCGCTACAAGAAAGACTTCCGTCCTTGGTTTTCTCGTACTCATAACAATGTTGAAAGTCTTTCTCCTATTCTTTACCAAAGTATCTTCTACTACATGAATAACATCCTCCTTCTCCATGATATCATTGCCAAACCTAGCCATTTCGACATTCTCACTCCATATAAATACATTTATTTCCTTTATGATTCTCTTGATGAGGATGTGCTTTGGCATCTCTGGTCCCTAACTGCTTTGTATATCTGTACAATCACCCTTTCTCCTTTGCATCTGTATCGCCATTTAACTGATCCAACAAATTCAGGATCCCTTCTATGGACATTCCTTAAATGGTTTCAACCTCTATCTAAATGGCATATTGATATGTCTCTTGAACTATCGCGACATTGTCTTTGGAATGCAACATTGGCTGACAAAGATTCTTATGTCTTTTATCTGTTGCATCGACCATATTGTATGACTGACACCAATACACTTTGCACCATCAGTTATATTCAATATTGGCGCACATTTGTAAACTAGTCTCAAGCAGAAGTTCCAGCAACTCAAGAATTATATACACTTCTAGATCAGTATAATCAGTATCCACAGTCTGATATTTCTCCTATCTGTACTTCCAAAGGACCATATTTCGGAGAAACAGCTCTACGACAACCTCTCAGAACTCCACCAGTAAGTGAACGGGCCTCTTTTGATGATCATTATATCAATATCCGTGGAGGATCTATTCCCTATCCAACTTGCAGGCCTACTGTGGACTTAAGCCCACAACCAGAAGACGTTAGTCCAGCTGGCACCTCTGTTACAGGCCCATGGCCTACTGAATGGGCTCAAACTAACATCCATGCACTCATTGAACAGATCGATAGAGAAATGGAGTTGACAGATGACAATGAAGACCTTACTTTACATCTGTAAAATAAGAATGAGACAATTGACATGATGAAAGATGGATGCACATTACCATTAACACTGTTGAAGATTCTATCTTATCATCTTCTTTTTCACCTTTAGTCATGTCTACTGTTTGCTTTTAAACTTTTATACCTAAGCACTGTTTGCTTTAGGATTTTTTGGTTAAAGTAAATTCCTTTTAATAAGGTTAGGTAAAATAGTCATTTACTTTTATTAAAGTGTATAAATTGTGTCTCTAGGTAGATTTACCTTTCTACCCCTGACTTTGCCTATATAAGCAAGGTTTTAGTTTCAAGTTAGACATAAGCTTGTATGATAAATCATATCAGAAAATGATGAAACTTTCTTTCTTCAATCTTCTTTCTTTTCCTTAAACACTTGCCAACCTTAAATCATATATGTTGCCTCAGCGCTTAAGATTACAAAGATGAGTATGATCTACACTTGCCTTGTATAAGGATCTTGTGTAACAAAAAAATCTATGACAGTTTGGAAGAACTATTATTTTTAAATTCTACTGTCTTGTTGTCAGAAGCATTAACGAGGAATAACGAGTAAGAGTATATAAGTGAAGTAGGATTCCTAAGAGGCGTGAGCAGTAAGTCTTGTGTTAGCCGAAGGACATGCGTGAAGGAATGTAAGTCTTCAATAATTGGAACATCTACATAATGATACATACTTCCAATCCAACTTTAATTAATCGATGATATAACTAATAAGGTGGTTTAGAAAGGAGTTAATCGGAAAGGTTAATCAGAAAAATGTCATAATTGTCTGGTGTGCAAGTCTTTGCACTTTTTTTTTAAAAAATTACGAATTAATTTGATAATTTGTCAAAATTTAAGGGATTTTATTTAACTCTATATTTTAATCTAAACAGCCAACTTATCGGGGATACGATTTGGTTAAAGGTTTGAATCAGCGTCCGGGCCGGAACACCGCCAGTTCTCCAAGTGTCCACCTAAACTTTGCTTCTAAGCAACAGCAAAGCAACGAGCAATCATGTAATATCGAACGAAGCATAGGATATGACCACTAATTCGATTTCAGTGAATCGGTGTTCACGACACTTATATTTTCCCCATGTTCTTTCACTGAAACTCCAAAGCTCACAACTTTGGCCTAAAATTTTCCAGTTGCGGACATGGGTTGTTCGGTGGCTTCATATAAGTTATCAGTCTTGATCACCTTGGTGATAAGTACGGGTGCAATTGTTGATTCAGTAGCAAGAGCACATGAAGAATTAGGGTACGTATCAGCAATAGGAGACCCGGGAATGAAGAGTCCCAATGTTAGAGTGGCGTTTGAAGCTTGGAACTTCTGCAATGAAGTTGGTTTTGAAGCTCCTCAAATGGGCAGCCCCAGATTGGCTGATTGTGCTGATTTGGACTGCCCTTGCAGCTCCAGTACACATTGTTTACTTCTTCTTTCTGGGTGTTTCTCGTTTAGTTATCTCACTCTTTCCGGTTGATTTCGAGTGATAAATGACTATTTGCACTTCTAAGTTGATTTATACTCGCATTGATAGTCGCGGGAAAAGAATTATATCGTTAGGAACGTTTTTCTTCTATTTCTTTCTGTGCGATTCGTTGACTTTTATGCTAAAGATGCTTTATAGTTCTGAAACATTTTGTGGACCCTGAGCCACTTCAATGTCAATCGTGGTACTTTCTGTAAAGATAGTTTTTGGTTTGGTGTCATGATTTGAAGGAAGGTGAGCCCAACTCAATAACAATTACAATGATGTTGATGATGTGCCTATTTCCACAAGAAGCTGCTGATCATCTTCCTAAGTTTGCCTCTTAGTACTCGCTTAAACAGCAGCCTCATACTGATTAATCTGCCTAAACTGTTCTTCATTTGTCGAACTTGTAGATCTCCAGTTATGTATCTCTCCTTTTAACTCTGAAATCTGGAAGTAGTGGTTCAGTCTGTAACTTGTAAGTCTATAGCCTTACATTGCTGTCCTTCCTACAATTAGTCAATCCTTTTTTTCGTCCTCTGTATATTATTGTCCTGAGACGGCTGATATTTCATTTCTTTGGGAAGTTTAACGCCAGTATTAGTCAGCTGCAATTAATGTTCTATAACTCTATTTGCTCAGTTATGGTAGCGCATAAAGGTGCTCTGCTTTCACTGGACATGCTGTGCTTGTTTCTATTTTGCATAATCTAACTTAGTTTCTTCTTTCTGTAACTCTCAATCTGTTAGTGAACAAGGGATCCTAGAATCATATTCTGGTAATCAGTTATCCTCAATTGAAATAGATAGGCTTCTGTCAAAAAAGATTTATCTCACTTCCTTTTTTCAATCTGAGTGAACAACGGATCCTATAAGAATATTTTTGTAATCAGTTATCCTCAGTTGAAATAGATAGGCTTCCCTGCATTTTGGGTTATTGTGTGTAGAACCTTTTTCAGAATGTCATCAAGCTCATAGGTTTGGACCGAGCTTTCAAGAATCACTTATTAGTTTATTGCTATATTTCCAGGACTTTTGGGTCTAAAGCATTTTGATGATGGAAGCAAGTGTGAAGTGATTCATAAAGTAAAGGACTCTGACAACAGCTTAAGTGTTGGTGATAATTTCCCTAGACCGGAATTTCAATCCTACACTGATCCTGACTTGTTTGCAGTCCAAAAGGAATTATATCTTGCTTCTCTATGTGAAGTGCATGAGCTCCCAAATCCATGGCATTTTTGGATGATCATGCTCAAGAATGGTAACTTTGACAAGAATACTACACTGTGTCCAGAAAATGGAAATAAAGTTACTAAAATAGTAACAGACAGAAAGTTCCCATGTTTTGGTGAAGGGTGTATGAATCAACCCCTTGTTTACCACAACTTCTCGCATTTGGTTTTTTCTGGGGAGCAGATGGTTTCGTTGAATGGAGGATTCTATGGGACATATGACCTTGATGCTGACTTGAGCAAAGGTGTGGGGAAGAATTCTTTCTTTTCAGTCTTTTGGCGGAAGAATTTGAGCACAGGGAGTTGGATTTTCTCAAACAAACTAACAACATCTGCAAAGTACCCCTGGCTTATGTTATATCTACGTGCAGATGCAACCAAAGGATTTAATGGAGGTTATCACTATAATGGGAGTGGAATTATGAAAATGGTTAGTATACTTGATTTACTCCTTAGTTACTATCAGTTCCATTTTCTTTCTTGACATATGCTTGTTAATTGCCCCTATCTAATTGGAATGCAATTTTACTTTGTTGATTGAAACATCTGTAACTATCTTCATGTTTATTTTACTTTTGGTCCGTACATGTCTCTAAGTATACTTCTTGTTTTTTCACTTAAATCCTTCAGAAGTCTAACCATTCGTGAATAGGTCTCTCCATTTAGAGGCTCATTGTTTCTGTACCTTATGTATGTATTTGAAGCTGAATTTAGTGACATGACGCATTTCACTCTTACTTTTTTCAGTTGCCAGAATCCCCGAATTTTAAGGTAAGATTGACACTCAATGTAACACGGGGAGGAGGGAGCAATAGTCAGTTTTATCTCCTCGACATAGGAAGCTGTTGGAAGAATAATGGGGATCCATGTGATGGTGATGTTCTTACAGATGTAACTAGATACAGTGAGATGATAATTAACCCTTCAACTACAAGCTGGTGTCGCCCAGATAACTTAGTTTCCTGCCCGCCTTACCATGTTAGTGCAACTGGTGAAATTATACACAGGAGTGAGACGTCTCAATTTCCATATTCTGCTTACCATCTCTACTGCAGCCCTGGAAATGCCAAGTATCTAGAGGCTCCATATGATATCTGTGACCCATATAGTAATCCACAAGCTCAAGAACTGGTCCAAATACTTCCACATCCTGAATGGGCAGTGCATGGGTATCCTGAGAAGAAAGGAAACGGATGGATTGGGGATCCTAGAACTTGGGAGCTTGATGTGGGTGCCCTCTCCAGTCGTCTATACTTCTACCAGGTGACATTTTTTATCTTCAAGGACTAAATTATTGGAGTTTTAATTCATTTGTTGACCCAAACACTTCAACATGAGAAGTACAATTGAAGAATCAAAAAATTACGTCTTTCAAACATCCATAAGCAGGCAACATAGCCTTCTTTCTTGTTTTGTTAGGTTTGCAACGGAATGCTTTTTGTCATCTCTAGTTTCATTAGTCATTATTCCCTGATTGATAAATGAGAAATTGTATTTGTTGTTTAAACAACTCTCACAGTTGTGTTTTTAACTTGTTATGTTAAGAATATATATCATCAAGACTAGTATTTACTGTAATTATCTCTTTGGCCATTGTTTTGGTTTGGCCTATACATTCTGGCAGCTTTAGTTGACTACATGATAATTTTCCAGGTAAATTTCATTAAGAGCACTGTGGTTTCACTGCTTAAAAACCTATGGTTTCAATGTAGCTTTAGAGGTCCCTCTGGTTTGATAATTATTAAATTAGATCACTTTGTGCATCTTTTTCTATAGTTAGTGTCATTGCCTATATTTTTTGTAGAACAGAATTGTCTATCAATATGAAAATACTTTTGATTACAATATTAGATTGACAATTCATGAAATTGCCTCACAGAATACTGAGAAATGAAACATGGACCTTTGAAAGTAAATACACGGAGGTTTCTGAAACAGTTTTATCACAGAGGGTCTTGGTACAATTACCATGTTTTCCTTAAAAGGCAACTTATTCTTTCCCAAAATCCACAATGTAGTGATGAATACATAATGCATGATAGTTCCCAGTTCATTTGCCCAAGTATTATAGTAATGCTTCCTACAATTGGTGGGTGTGCTTCGTACAGAAGGATTGAAGGAAGTAAAAGAATATTTTTCTTGTGCAGGATCCAGGAACAAAACCAGCAAGACGGTTATGGTCTTCGATTAATGTGGGAACTGAAATATATGTTAGCCAGTCAGGAGAAACAGCTGAGTGGACAGTAAGTGATTTTGATGTTCTTGTCCCAGAAGATGTTAAGCATGAAGGACGCAGCTATTACTGATTTATTGTATATACACACGTTTTGGCAAGAGGCAAGTGAATTATGTAATACTTTTCGGTTGGAAAATAAATCCAAAGCTTCTAGTGTCACCCCAATCTGAAGAGTATACTGCCAACTACTGGAATAATTCAGTGCATAGGTTAATGAATTTTTTTGTTTCCATATCCGAGACTTGAGAAGCGGAAAAAGAAAACACTAGTGAAATAGGTAGCCTCTTATCAGAAGTGCAGAAAGTTGAGACTGAAGGCTTCAACGCATTGAGAACTTCAAATCTAAGAAGCACCTTGTTGTACCTTGTGAACCATAATGCTTGGAGACTGCACATTGGAAACAATGTTCTCCTTGCTTTGGACATTTTGTGGTTTGCGTTTGAACCCATCACATATTTTACCTTTTGAGGCTACTCACTACGTGGTATTTTGAGCCCTCAAAATTGTAGAAAGGTAGTCTCACAATCCCTCATTCCACGCAGATTGTCAAGTTTAGTTAATATTCACCGTCACATGTCATGTCATTTGACACTATAAGTTCACGTAGCTTATTATATCATTAGTCGAATCTTATATGTTATATCATTATCTACAGGGATACGAGATTCATATCATCTTAGTCGTTCCTTATATGTCTTATTGAAAAACGGTATTGTACCAGTTCAAGGTACCAGAACATACCGCTTGAATATCAAAAACGTTAAATGCTCGGGGGCATTGCTATGCTCCTCGGGTCCCACACAGCATAAGCGGGGAATGATTTGGCCCTTGAAGTCACCCGTTGTATTTTTGCTTTTACGCTATGTTTCATCCAATGTTATGAATACCGTACCGGACTCGGTACCGGATTGAGCTCTGAAACTGAACGGTACCGGTACCGATCGGTACCGGGTACCGTTTCGGAA
>JANIPM010000231.1:11670800-11692251 GCA_027478405.1 Erythroxylum cassinoides
TGAGTTGGGTGAACCATCGATGATGGTTTCTCATTGAGTTCGCAAACTCACCCAACATTGCTAATATTTTTCAGGACAGCGTTAGTAGGATTCTAGCTCCCGTGATAGACGTTTCCTGCTGTGCGAGTGCGAGGGCTAGTGGAGCGATGGCACACAGGTCGGTCAGCTGGGACGGTTTTGATTGGATTTTGGGGGATGACTAGTATAGACTTGTGTATCAGTTTCCTTTTTGGGATATTGTACTGTGTCTGTAGGGGACTGATAGACTTGTCTATATTTTGGATTGATATTATGAAATGAAGGATGATTAAGGTTTTAAATTTCAGTGATTTTCATATTATGGATTTTATTGTATTGATGCCATGCGAGTATTTAGTGAATGTTTTCGTGAGTAGTGCTGCCTCGCTGTGGGATATGCGTCGGAACGACCCACGGGCGTCCCGGAGCGTACCTTACGGTAAGGGGGCGCTACACAATGTGCTCTATTAAGAGAAAGCATATGTGCTCTTAGTTTTCAAAGTTTTCTTTTTGAACTTAATTATCGCAAAAAGATAAAGTGTTTAAGGAAGGATAATGGACGAGGATACACTAGAGATGAATTAATGCATTTTTGTAAGTAAGAAGACATTAAAAGATCATTCACTAATGTATACACTCCTCAGCAAAAAGAAATGGAAACAAGAGTAATTTTAAAAGTTGTAGGCCTAAATAATCCTTTCTAGGTATAAGCAATCAATATGACTTGTTACATAGTGAATTAAGTTATATCCATTACAATTGAGTTGAAAAACTGATGAAGATGTAGATTAGGATATCAATATAATATTTTAATGTCCATGTTTTTTGAAGCCATATGTACACGATGTATAATGTTAAAGAAAATCACAATCTTAAGATATATTGATGGAGTAAAGAAGTATCACTCATGGTTCCCATTTTTCATAAGATTATTGTCAATAGGAATATCACCTTTATAGAAGATAAATTATAAAGGAAAAATAAAGATAACAACACTTGACAAAAAAGTTTAAAGACTATAATATAGATAAGATGGGAATTTCAATAAAAGGATTTTTTAAGCATCACTCGAGCAAAATGTTCAATAATAACTAAATTTAAAGATCTAAAAGCTTGTTAGTTAGATTGTAAAAAAGACCACCATATTGAGACTCAAATTATATAATAGAATGCATGATAACATATTGTCTTTTAATATAAGATAGATAGTTATTAACTTTTCAATAGGTACTTAATAATCTAAATGTCTCTTAATGGATGACAACAAAGTAGTAAAAAGTTTAAGCTTTTCATAAAAATAAAACTTGAAAATTTTTATAAAAAAAACCCAATTGGTAATAAATGAGTTTTTTGACATCAAGCAAAATTGTTATATATAAGTGGAGTAATATCATGCAAGATTGATGACGAAAGATATGCTTAAGAAAAGGAATTGATTTTAGTAAAATATTTTTTCCTATAGTTTAACTTATTACAGTCAAAGTAATCCTGACAATCTGTGTTATATTTGACTTGCATCTAGAATAGTTAAATGTGAAGTCTATTTTTTATGGAATTATTAAAGAAAAATTATACACCTAACCAAAATGTTTTGAATAAAAGAGAAAGAGAATTTAGTTTATAGGTCGAACAAATATGCATACAATATTAAATAAGAGCGAGATACTAGCACAAGAGATTTGATTAACTCACCATAAGTCTTAGGTACAACAAACTTAATGCATAATCTTATGTATACTTTAAAAGGTTTAATCATAATAATTTCCTTATCATATTGTTGTATATAGACTACATGTTAGTTGTTGTCCCTAACAAATATCATATTAAGAAACTGAAGGTACAATTGACTAAGGAATTTGAAATGAACTTAGAACTAGCAAACACAAATCTAGAAATGAAAATTCACTAAGATATAAATAATTGAAATATTTGGATTTTATAGAAAAACTATTTAAAGAAAATTTTACAATGCTTCAAAATGTAAAATCATAAGCTAGTTTCTACCGTTTTCCTTTTAATTTTAAGTTATCCTCCAGTATAAGCCTTGGAGAAGAAGATGAGATGATGAAGATATTTCAAGTATCATATGTATTTGTTGAAAGGAGTTCAATATTTACCATAATTTGTATAAAACTAAACATCACATATTCAGTGAGAGCGGCTAGCCGTTACATGACAAATCTTAATAAAAAATATTGAAATATTGTAAAGGAGAATTTAAGATATATTAAAAGGACCTTTAATGTTGCACTATAATGAAGGATCATACTTTTATGTGAAAGAGATTTTGAGTTTCATTATGCAAGTGATCTTGATAAAAACAAATCTATTATAAGATATGTGTCAACGCTAACTGACAAGGTCTGACAAGGTTGTAAGTTGAATTTTAAAGATGTAAATAGTTGTCACTATGTTAACAATAAAAGCAAAATATTTAGTGACTATACAAGCTAGTAAATAAGTCGTATACTTGAAACTGGTGATATGAGAAAGCTGACACAATCAGTAGAAGTTTTCATTATTTTGTGATAGTTGAGGTCTCTTGAATTTATCAAGAAATCTAACATTTCATTCAAAAATTAAGCATATATAAGTTATGTTTCACTTTGTTCATGAGAAATAGGGGAAAGAAATTGTGGATTTGCAAAAAAAAGGTCCATAGTGAAGACAATATAACAAATTATATGATAAAAGTAATCAATAAGACAAATTTGTTTCATGTTGATTCTCATGTGGTCTTAAAAAAAGGTAAATAATGTGACACTAACAAAAGGTCATATGAAAATTGATTAGTTCTTAATTAAATCTTTGAATAAGAGGTTGTTAGAAAATTCTAAATATTACTTAATAAAATATTTAGATATTATTCACAATTATTAGAAAAAGCTAGTTATTATTATCAAAATATTTAACTAGCGATAAATAATGTATGATGCAAAAATAAATATTAGAGTATATGATAACTAGAATAAATCATAACATATGACTATAGTTAGTTTGATTCATTTATAAATATAAATCCATCTTCTTGTTTCAAGTTTCAAGAGAGAAACAAATTCGAGCATTCAAAAGTAGTATTTATGATAATATAATCTTATAAATTTTAAATTAATAATTAGTATTTGTAAGTTATAATTAATTAGTAAGTTTAAGTATTATAACTCTTTTTTATTTATGATAATATTTTTGTATATCCTATTTCTAATTTTAAATAAGTTATTATTTTATTCTATCTACTTAATCATTCTAATAAGGAATAAGAATAGCAAAAGACATATCAAATAAGAACCAGAGGAAGGGTTAAATGGATATTTATATAAGGAGTAATATAAAATTTTCAAATTTTCATTTTACGCTTTGTAGTGTCAAAGGTGCAAAACAAATCTCCACACAATCTTAAGTAAGAGTCGAGATATTAGCACAAGAGATTTGATTAATTCACCATAAGTCTTAGGAACAACATCCTTTATGCATAAATTTGTGCATATTTTAAGAGGTTTAATAATAATAATTTCATTATCATGATGTTTTAAATAGACTACATATTAGTTGTTATCCCTAACAAATATCGTATTAAGAAATTGAAGGTACAATTGACTAAGGAATTTGAAATGGACTAGGAACCAATAAACGGGAATCTAGAAATTCAAATTCACTAAGATAGAAATAATTGAATATTTGGATTTTATAGAAAACTATTTAAAGAAAGTTTTACAAACTTCAAAATGCAAAATTATAAGCCAATTTCTACCCTTCTTATTAATTTTAAGTTATCTTCTAGGACAAGCCTTGGCGAAGAAGATTAGGTGATGGAGATATCTCGAGTACCATATGTATTTATAATAGATAGTTCAATATTTACCATAATTTATACAAAACTAGATATCACATATACACTAGGAGTGGTTAGCTGTTACATGGCAAATCTTAGTAAAAAGTATTGAAAGATTGTAAAGGAGAATTTAAGACATATTAAAGGGACCTTTGATATTGCATTATAATGGAAGATCATACTTTTATGTGAAAAGAGATGTTGATTTTGATTATGAAATCGTGATCTTGATAAAAGCAAATCCATTATAGGTTATATGTTAATGCTTACTAACAAGGTTGTATGTTGAGTCTTAACGAGATAATTATTATTACTGAGTTAACAATAAAAACAAAATATGTAGTAATTACACAAGATAGTAAAGAAGCGGCATAGTTGAAACTAGTGATAGACAAAATTTGACACAAACAATAGAAGCTTTCATTATTTGTAAAAGAAGTCCAAAAGACAATATAACAAATTATATGATAAAAGTAATCAATTGAGACAAGTTTGTTTCATGGTGATCCTCATGTAGCCTCATAAAAATGTAAGCAATGTGACACTAACAAAAGGTCATATAAAAATTGATTAGTTCTCAATTAAATCTTTGAATTTTAATCATTCTAGTAAGGAATAGGAATAACAAAAGATATATCAAATAGGAACCACGGAAAGGGGTAAAAGGACATTTATATAAGGAGTAATATAAAAATTTCTATTGATCATTTTACACTTTCTATTGTCAAAGGTGAAAAAACTATGAGTTTGAACATTAAAAAAAATGTTGTAAAATGTAAATGCTTCATTAACATTTATAAAGAATATGACATTAACGTTTTCTTATAAGAAGAGAATTTGCTATTATTTTGTCGCTTTGAACAAATCCTGGTTAGATATATAGGAAAATACCCTCTGAACATGACATTAACTTACGCAAAACTTGAATGAAAAAAGCGTCACCAGTGGAGGCACACGCCATCCGACATTCTGAAGTTCTCTTTTAGTCGAAAGGTGCCTGTATTATTATAAGCAGCCAAGCATCTCAAGCAACCAATTGGTTTCCAGCTAGCTGCAACTAATTCGCCAATCTGCGGTCTCCTAGCTAAATTAGCTGTACGAGGGAGCCACATACTTACTATGCCCAACGCTTGTTCATATTCCTATATGAAACCTTATATATACTTAAGGTCAAGTCCTTTAAAAGAAAACGATTATAATGTTAATTACGAGATTAAGTGGAGAATATGATTTTACGTTATAGAATCCCAGAAAGCGCCGCCTAAAACCGTCTGTTTAGCCTTTTGACACCTAACTAAAGTGTAATGTTCACTCTAAAATTAATTCCATTGGATCCTTAATGTTGTGAGTTCAATTAAACATAATATTATCAAATGATTTGAGTCCTAATAATTTTATTATTTTATGCTTCTTCATAATATTAAGGATTAACGAAGAAAATTTATATTCTATATTAACTAAATATTAAAGACTTATTTGACCCTTAAAGATATATATTAACTATAATTAGTCAATGTACTCCGCGTACAAAGTTCCCCGTTTTGTGAGGGTCGAGGAAGGTTATCAATGTACGCAACCTTACTTTTGTAGTTTTATAAAGAGATTATTTCCGTTATTCAAACATGTGACCTTAATTATGGTCTCTCCCTCATACACATTAATTATATAATAAGTAGAAATAAAATTGTATAGAAATATATTTTTTCCAACTAAGCCAAAAATTATATTTCCATTCTTAAAAGGTTCTTTTATTAAAGTTTTCAATTAAAGTTTCCCCTGTCCTCTTATCATATCTTCAATATTAACAATTCAAAATTACAAGCCTTGAAATTTCTAAAAATGAAAATGAAAGGATTTTTTTAATTAGGTTATCCCACTTGTTCTAGCAAATTAACATCTGATTTGTATACAATTTCCTCTCTAATGAGAGATCTATGTTTCAAGTTTTAACATTAAATGAACCTTAGGTAACATAAGAGAATTTATTTAAAAGAGACAAAAATAAATTGCCAAAAATTAATACCATTTTTTATAATGAAAGAGCAAGCAATTATTATATTTGTGATTGTATATTAAATAAAATTATAGCGTATATTGTAATTGTTAATTATATACTATATATATAAATTATTTAATTTAATAATTCAAAATTAAATATTTTTCGCATAAATCAAAAACAACCTCTACTATTTGGAAATCCTTGAAGAGTCCTCTTGAAAAATTGAATTCAACACCTCCGATACATACAAACACTAGACCACTCCTAAGAAAGCAAGAATCACCGTTTTGTTGTCCCCAATCGATGTACATAATTAGGCCATTCCTTGCATGTTACAAAATGCACAACCTCATCAATAATATAAGATGAAAAATTGTGAATCTTATCATCATATCTAGGTGCCCACCATATGCTCAAATTAAAATATCATAAGACACTTGGATTTGCTAAGAACATATATATGTTTATCTAATCCTAAAGTTTGTTCCTTACAATATGATCAAAGATATAATCGAACTTAAGCTTTATACCAAAGACATTGTTTATAAGTCCACGATAGCAGCTCGAAAAGAAAATTATCCACGTGTCAAGTGCCTAAGCCCTTTCAAAGCAGCCTTTACTCTTGAAATGTCAGGAGGAGGATCTCTTTTAAGGGTTCTGTTGAATGTAAAGGATTTGAGATTCTTGTCTTCTGGTTGAAGATGAGAAGGAAATGTAAAAAGAGATGATGAGTCTTTTCGCCCATTACATAATGTTTGGGTTTACGAGTGATTGGAAGGGAAGAGTTGAGGAATCAACTGACCCTATGAAATCACGTAGCATAGGAGAAAAAGTGAAGTGACAGATTTTGTTTTTAATTGATATGATCTTTTAGGGCAATACCAGGGGTTTCTGATTACAGGCACATTTTCAGACATAAATGGGTGTGGACTCAGAAAGAGTCGCCACGTAATTGATGCTCTATCGCATCCACATGTTGATTTGATACATGGATTCGATCAAATGATTTTTAATTTTGTTCAGTTAAGAAGTTTGATGTGCGTGTCCAAGATCTTTTAAAGAGTGAAATTCATTTTTTAATTTTAATCTCTTTTATGTAATTCCCTTTTTTTTTTACTGGCTTAAAAAATGTTAACTAGTTTATAGACTTAGTAACTCTTCTTTTTTCAATTTGTAAAACCACTAATTGCATAATGTTGAATTTCGTTCAGGATAGATGAAATTTTAGCATACATGCAGTCATGTAGAAAAAAATTAATATTCAAAGTTCAGTTAATAAAATAAGTTTAGAAAATAATTAATTACCCTTAGTATTATTTCATCATCATCATTATCACACTCACTCTGAAGATCCGCAATAAAACAGAATTTGAGAAGGTCTGATAGTACGCAGCCTTATCTTTACATAATAGAGAGGTTATTTCTGATACTTAGTATTATTTACGATAAATAAAATAAAATATTTATAAATACTTGCATCCTCACACAAACAATGCAATAATAATATTCTTATAATAAAATTTTTGTTAATCGTCTCTTCTTATAAAATGAAACACTAAATGACTATTTATAGCACCTTATGTAAACTTGATTTTTACATAATTCCAAACATTATGAAAAACATCATACATAAGAGATTTAATAAAAATGTCAGTAACTTAATCAAGGCATTTGGTTCATCCCTTACTTTAAGTAGCATAGTGTCGTCGACTGCATCTTCATTTGGTTTCTACAAACTTTGCTTTATTTTTGTTCTTGGAAAAACGCTCCCAATAATAATAGCCATGCTTGTCACATGATCAACATTCAACTTGAGCTTTGCCATTTTTCCTTTTATTATTTCTACCAAAATTGCCTCTTCCCTTTCCTTTTTTTTTTTTTTGACAATGTTGAAAACTTTGAGGTTGATTTATATTAAAAAATTCTTATCCACTTCTTTCTTCTCCCCCTTGGCTCTGGCCACATCCAGTGCTGCATGCAAATTATCTTTTTTCATTTTACTCCGTGTAATTAATTTTGAACTTTAAGGATCACTTTGCCAATAAATCTTATTTTATTGGTACATCTTTCTTTTCGTGTGTTTACGCTTTCTTTGTGAGCTAGCAAAGATTCACTTTACTCATTTATAGACTTTTGATCATGTCTCTGGATTCTTCAGTGACCACTATTACGTAATTAAATTTTGAGCTAAGAGATCATAAGACCTCCACAACTTGAATATCTTTCATGGTTTCAACAAGCCTCTTCATTTAATTCGCCACTCCTAAGACCCTTATGAAATACTTTAAAATAGATTCGCCATCCTTTATTAAGAGTGTTTCAAACTCATCCCTTAGAGTTTGAAATCGCAAATTATACGCCTAGTTAACTCCAATCACTGATTTATTAGCTATTTTTTTGAATATTTTTTCATCCAAATCACGATGGATGATGGTATAAGAACACTATGATCTTTCTTTATTCTTTAAGGCTTCTTTCGACTTAAGTTAAGCTTTCCTCATCTTTGTCAAAAATGGTATGAACCGTATTCAGTGCCTACCAAAGTTGAAATAAATAAATAAAAGTTAAGGATAGCTGATCAAATGGTCAGCCATCCCACGCATCTCTTGCCTATAAATGAAGAGAGCAAATCATCCCAGAAATTTCTTCTTTTATTAAATCCCCACAAAAGTTTAGAGAGTATTTTTCTTATTTAGTGAGAAAATTAATGTTTTTCTTTGTAAAATAGATAGAGGTTGTACTTCTAAATTTTATAGTGAAATTTCTTCTTCTTGCTTACAGTTTTTACCCTAATTTAGAAATTTTTTCACGTAAGATATGTCTGTTTATTACTATTCTTTCAGACCTATTTAGCTACGAACCTGCTCTAATCTGGTAAATTTTTACAACAAGTAATATCAAAGTGAGGTGAGAAAATCACGGTGAACTTTTTGGTGTAATCCGTTCAGAGTTCGGGTAAACATAGTGAAAGTTGGTGAGCAGTAACCACAAAAGGTGATAACTGTTCATGCATTTATTTTTGTATTAAACTGTGCAGATATTGTAATTCAAGTATACAATACTGTTCACATGTACTGTACTATTTATAAATATCATACGGTACTATTCACATATAGAACTATTTATACGTATAGGTACTATTCACATGAAATAGTGGGAGCAAAAATTTTGTTTATGATAAAAGCAATGGTAGCAAAATTTGAGAGAGAAAAGTTCAATAAGAGTAATTTCTCATTGTAGAAGTTGAAGATAAGGGATATCTTGAGAAAAGATAATTATTTAGTAGCCATCGGTGAAAAGCCAACAACATTCATAAATGAAAATAAGTGGAATGAGATAGATAGGAATGCTATTGCAAATCTTCATCTGGTACTAGCAGATGGGGTCCTGTCAAGCATAAAGGAGAAGAAGATGATAAAAGAGATTTAGAATCATCTCACAAAATTGTACGAGGCCAAATCACTCAACAACAAAATTTTTTTGAAGAAGAAACTATACACTTTATGCATGGTAGAATTCACTTTAGTGACAGAGCATTTAAATACTTTAACTACTCAATTTTCTCAATTCACATCATTGGGGCACACAATAGAGATAAGTGAACATGCGAAACTTCTACTCAAAAGTCTACTAGGTTCGTATGATCAACTCGACGTCAATTTAATAAACAAAACAAACACTCTAATCTTTAACAATATTGCAATTGCTATTTTGGAAAAAGAGAGTCGGCGCAAAAGTAAGAAAGATAGGCTAGTAAATTCATAACAAGTGGAGGCCTTGGTAGTGACGAGAGGAAGATCAATAGAACGTGGCCCAAGTGGGAATCATAGTCATGGTAGATCAAAATTAAGGAGTAAGAAGAATTTCAAGTACTACAATTGTGGCAAGAAATGGCACTTAAAGAAGGATTGTTGGAATCTGAAAAAGAAAGATTCTATTCCTCAAGAAAATGCGACAAATACTTTAGATGATGGAAGTGTAATGATCTGTGAAGTGGTAATGATTATTGGAGGTAAGAGAAGATTTGTTGATGTATGACTTCTCGATTAGCAGTTATTTTTCATATGACCTCTCGAAAAGAATGGTTCCATCAATATGAATTTGTCTTTGAGAGAACTGTGTACAGTTATAATGATTAAGCTTTGAAGATCATTAGTATCGACACCATCAAGTTAAAGATATATGATGGGATAACTCAGACTATTGAAAAAGTGCGACATGTGGAGGGCCTGAAGAAGAATTTGTTGTTTATTGGACAACTAGATGATCTTAGTTTCAGATTTAAGATTCGAAACAAGATCATGAAAGTGATTAAAGGAGCACTGGTATTTATGAAAGCAGAGAAGATTAATGCAAATTTGTACATACTGAAGGGAGTAACTTTGTAAGAAGTAGTGACATCAGTTACTGTGACCAGTCTAAATAACAAATCTGCAATGACGTGGCATAAAAAGCTTGGACATATGTCAGAACAAGGAATGAAGATACTTGCAAAGAAGAATCTACTTCTATGTCTCACAAAGGTATTGCTACCCTTCTGTGAGCATTACATTGTGAATAAGCAGCATCGATTGAAGTTCAACACATCAAAGTTCAAAAGCAAAGAAAGTCTAGAATTGATTCACTCTGATATATGGCAAGCACTAGTTACGTCCTTAGGAGGATAAATTTTCTTTGTATCATTCATTGATGATTATTTGAGGAGATGTTGGGTGTTTCCTATCAAGAGGAAGGAAGATCTGTTTCTAACTTTCAAATGTTGGGTGGAACTCGAATCTGGTAAGAAGATCAAATGTTTGCGCTCAGATAATGGAAGCGAATATACTAGTAAAGAATTTGATGAATTCTACAAGCAAGAAGGCAACAACAGGTAGTTCACGACAGCATACACTTCTCAACAAAATGGAGTAGCAGAGCGGATGAATAGAACTCTGTTGGAAAGAACAAGAGCGATGTTGAGAACTGCAAGCTTAAATAAGAAATTATGGGCAGAAGCAGTCAATACCACCTGTTATGTGGTGAATCGAACTCCATCAACTGTAATGCAGTTGAAGACACCAATAGAGAGGACTGGTAAACTAGCAGATTATTCCAACCTCCATATATTCGGAAGTCCTGCCTATGTGATGTTCAATGCCCAAGAAACTAATAAGTTAGATCCAAAATCTAGAAGATGTATTTTCTTGGGAGATGCTGAAGGAGTAAAAGGGTATCATCCATGGGATCCCATTGCCTACAAGATTGTTATCAACTTATTTTTTTGGAAGATAATGATCAAGAGCAAACAGAAGATGTTAGCACTTTAAAGAGAATTCAGAGACTTCAACAGTATAGGTGGAAAGGGAATTTGATCAAAATGATTCTTCTGAAGCTGCACCAAAGCATGAGGAGCAAGAACTAGTCGAATTTGATGTTTCAGATACTCTAAGATCAACGCGCACAAGAATTAGCACTCATATTATATTATAGAGAGTAATATTGCATACTGTCTTTTAACTGAGGACGAAGAGCCATCAACTCTTCAAGAAGCAATGAATAATTCATATGCATATCAATGGATGACAGCAATGCAGGAAAAAATTTAAGCACTAGATAAGAATAAGACTTGAGAGCTGGTATCACTACTACAAGGAAGAAAGCCTATTAGCAATAAATAGGTTTAAAAGATCAAGCAGAGTGGTAATGATCTAGTAGAGCGATCTCGTGCCAGATTGACGATAAAAGGATATGCTCAGAAGGAAGGAATTGACTTCAATGAAATATTTTCTCATATGGTTCGACTCACCACAGTTCAAGTAGTCCTAGTGATGTGTGCATTTGACTTGCATCTTGAGCAGTTAGATGTAAAAACTACATTTCTTTATAGAGATCTTGAAGAAGAAATTTATATGCTCCAGCCAAAAGGTATTGAAGAAAAAGGAAAAGAGAAGTTAATTTGTAGGTTAAATAAATCTCAGTATGGTTTAAAGCAGACGGTGAGGTGTTGGTATAATAGATTTGATTCCTTCATCATGAGTCTTGGATACAGTAGACTGAATGCAGACCCTTATACATATTTCAGGTTTGAGAAAGATGATTTTATAGTTTTGTTGTTGTATGTAGACGACATGTTGATAGCAGGCCCTAATAATGATCGTATCAAAGAATTGAAGGCACAGTTGACTATAGAATTTGAAATTAAGGACTTGGGACTAGTAAATAAGATTCTAGGGATGCAAATTTATCGAGACAAAAATAATAGGAAGATTTGGTTTTCTTAGAAGAATTATTTGAAGAAGATCTTGCGGTGATTCAACTTGCAAATTGTAAGTCAATTTATACCTCTCTTTTTGTTAATTTCAAGTTATCATCAAATATGAGTCCTAACAATGAAGAAGATAAGATGAAAATGTCTCGAGTACCATATGTATCAGCAGTAGAATCTTAATGTTCGTTATGATTTGTACAAGATTAGACATTGTGCATGTAGTGGGAGTAGTTAGTCTATACATGACGAATCCTGATTGAGAGCATTAGAATATTGTTAAAAAGATTCTAAAATATATCAAGGGATCTCATATGTTGCATTATGCTATGGAGGATCGAATTTTACTATCAAAGAATATATTGATGCTGACTACACAGGTGATCTTGATAAAAGTAAATCCACTACAGCATATGTGTTTACATTATCTAAAGGAATTGTGAGCTGGGTTTCAAAACTATAATCAGTTGTGGTTACATCAATAACAGAAGCAGAATATGTAGCAACTATATAAGCTAGTAAAGAAGCAATGTGGTTGAAGTTGATGTCGGAAGAAATTGAATGCAAGGAAGTGAACATTATTTTGTTTTGTGATAACCAAAATGCTTTGCATCTTGCAAGGAATCCAACATTTCATTCAAAAACAAAATACATTTGAGTTCAATATCACTTTGTTCGTGAGAAAGTGAAAAAAAGAACAGTGGATATGTGGAAAATTCATATTATGGATAATCTAACAGCTTTTATGACAAAAGCAATCAATGGTGACAAGTTTATATGGTCTCGATCCTCGTGTGATCTAACAAAGACGTAAGCAATATGAAACAGTAAGTTAGAAAGAATAGTGTGAAGATTTGATTGATTCTTAATTAAATCTTCAAATGGCATAATTGTTAAAAATGATAGGCACCGTTTTTGGTATTTATCAAAATTGAAATAAATAAATAAAAGTAAAAAATAATTGGCCTAATGGCCAGCTATCCCACACATCTCCTACTTAAAAATAGGTAGGAGATAAAGAGAGGAAGTCATCCAAGAAATCTCTTCTTCTATTAAATCCCCTCAAAAGTTTAGAGGGTGTTTTTCCTATTTAGTGAGATAGTTAGTATTTCTCTTTGTAAAATAGAGAGAGATTGTATTCCTAACTTTCATAGTGAATTTTTTTTACTTTTCCATAATTTTTACCCTAATTTAGGAGTTTTTTAACATAAAATCTATTTGTTCATTACTATTCCTTCAATCCTATTAACTATGAACCTACTCTAATCTAGTCGATTTTTACAACAATCTTGAGGTTGCAAGAAACTTTTGTTGACTATATCTCATATGCATTGAGAACAGAAAATGGCCTTCATTTTAAGTGACTAATTCTCATGGTCGAGTTTGCTAAGTTATAGACTTCTTTTGATGTCTTAGTTGAATCTAATAACACTTCGTTTTAAAAATAAGATACTCAAAAATGCTCACACATTTATACAAATAATAAAACAAGAGTATTCTTATAATTTTTATTATTTTCTTTCTTCTTATAAAATGAAACATTATATGATTATTATTTTTCAAAAACATTATATAATTATTTATAGTACCAATAGAGAACTCTAGATAAACCAACTCACAGCATAAAAAGAAGGAAACACTTCTAATGATATAATAAAATCTACAGAACTGAAAAATTGAGTATTATGCCTTTATTTTAGTAGAGCTCTCTCTAGGTAATTCTAAACGACTCAATGTTAGATTCATCTTACCGTCGAGATATAAATCTTGAATCACTTAAAATTGATTAAGAATTGACTATTTATTTTAAAAATGTTTTATTTCGTACGGTTTAACAATTATATATTGCCTACGAAGCCAAAATAACAGGCAAAAGCCGAACGGAAAAGCTGTGCAGAAAAGTACGAGATAACATGGGCAGCTAATTGGTCGATGATTGATGGGTTGCACGTGGAAAAGCAATTGCATGCTCATGCTGAACAGAAACTGAACTGAATAGAGCCTAAACTAAACTATCCCCCATGTAACATAAAATCTCAGTTACTCGTAATATATGAAATCTCTTAGACAATTGTATCATGGGGTCCAGAGACTGAAAAGATGAATGAGGTGTGAGTTTTTGGCCTACCACAGCACAGTGTAAAGCTTATTGTAACTTATTCGATCCTTTTGTTTAGTAACATAAAAGATGTGAGAGATTAAAGTTAAAAACTTTTGTAAAGAGTAAACTAATAAACTACTGTTTATAGCCGACCAATTATTCTCACGAGCAAGAGTGATGTGGAAACGGGAATCAAGTGGGTGGGAGGGACTATATATGTATATGGCTATGAAGTCGATATTCAAAGAGTGAAGATATACAAGCTTCATCGGAGAGCAAGTAAGTGATCCTACGCAGCAACCTCGAAGCTAGTTCATACTAGTGGGGGGTTGTGTGCTTTTGTACGTTATAAATGGCTCGTGGAAAGGTTCAGATGAGACGTATAGATAATCCAGTGCACAGGCAGGTCACCTTCTGCAAGCGCCGAACTGGTCTCCTTAAGAAGGCCAAAGAGCTCGCTGTTCTGTGCGATGCTGAAATTGGAGTTTTCGTTTTCTCCGCCAGCGGAAAGCTTTATGAAATGGCCACAAAAGGGTATATATATGCTTTCTTTCCCTCCCCTCTCACCCATTACCAATCACTAGTTGAATTTTGTGCATGTGTACGCATAATATCTTGTGATATTCATGCATAATTCTTTGTGGTGTGAATGGGATGATTAAAGAACTATGCAAGGGCTTATCGAGAGGTACATGAAGTCTACTCGATCAGGGGAGCAGCCTGATGACCAAGCTACCAATCCCCTGGTATGTCTGATCATGAACTGAACTTGTTGCTTCTGGAAAAAGTAGATACAACGTATAGAGAATATATTATTTCCGAATATACAGCAGTGATAACCAAAAAGGTTCTCTGCTCCGGCATCAGGTGCTGCTTCTAATGCTTAACTTACAGAATAATTCAGCAACTATACAATAATACCGTACTCCAAAATACTTGTATTCATATTGTTCAAGATATTACAACATTCTCGGTGTCGGGTAGTTCCACTTTTTGGTTAAAATAATCTTCTCATCGGGAATTTTGAAAAAAGAAAAGAAAAAGATTAAAAGTCCTCCAAGTCCACTTGGAGCTTCGTTTCTTTGTCTTCAAACACCGGGTGGTTTAATGTAAAGTAATGCTATTGTTAAATTTAGAGTTTTTTTAGTTATTTTCCAAGTACTTCTGTAAATATTTGTAAAATACATACTATTTATGAAACCAGTTAAGTACTTAGAATTAAGATCTTAAGGATGATTAGGGGCTTGCATGATCGTAGACTATGATTAAAATATTAAACCGATTCGACCAATTTAATTTTGAATCGTTCAATTTTTTGATTCAGTTTTTAATGTTTCAGATTGATTTATTTAATAGTTATTGTTTTAAAAACTAATCATAATTAACCAGTAAATTTTTGTAAATTAATAAGTTTTATAATCTAAAATATATCAATTAATTTTTATTTAATAATATCCTTTTAAATTAAAATTTAAATTATTCAATAAATAAGTACAATTTTTTAAATCATATTTTAAATTCTTTAATTTTATTCCACCTTTAATCTATAATAGTCTAATACTAGTTGAATTTTTTAAACTTTATATTTCTTATCATACTGATTTAACTTGATAATAGATGAAATTATATGCTCACTTTACCAAAGTTTGAATCTTACGTTAGTTTTGATGTAAACATTCTTTATTGAAAATAAAATTTACCAAATTGTTTTACACATCGTGATACCATTTTATATGGAGTTATATTCCCTGTATTATTCAATTAATTACAACAAACTCTAATACTCTGAAGGATGCTAAAGAGGAGATCAGCATGTTAAAGCAAGAAATTGAGACACTCCAGAAAGGACTCAGGTAAATACAAATAAATCCTTGCATCGTTTCTTTGTTTTCAGAATATTATTGCTAGATTAGATATATATGTAGGTGTAACATGCTAGAAGAATCAATCTTTCTAAACGTTTAGAATCTGCTATGGTTAATACAGGTACATGTTTGGAGGGGGTGCTGGTGAGATGACATTGGATGAATTGCTGGTGCTCGAAAAATATCTTGAACTTTGGATTTGTAACCTTCGCTCAACCAAGGTGATAACGCAGTTAGTTAATTCGTTAATTACTTTAATTAATATGTAACCTTTGTATTGAAAAATATTCCAATGAGTGGCCATTTTATCTAATTGATGTAATATCCTTGCAGATGGACATTATGATCAAAGAGATTCAGCTCCTAAGGAATAAGGTCAGTTCAGATGGTTTTGTTTCTACTAATGATATTGCCTTTTTTCTCATACTGTAATTGTTTTGTATGTATGTGTTAATTGGTAATTATTAAATTATCATAATCCACTTCATTGCTTAATTATACTAGGTTTATAACACTTTAGATTAAATATTTTAAATCAACCAATTACATGATTTAGTTAACTATACAATTTAACTTTTTTTAAAAATACATAATTTAGTGTTCAAAATTTTTCATTTTTATAAATCATATTCTTAAGATCTTTGTATTATATCAAATTGTAAACAATTTATCGTATCTTGTTATTTCATAACTACAGACTTATCTAACTTTATATCTAATTTATAAATTGCTACTTTTTAATGACAACAAAACCTAAAATTCAATGAAAAATAAATTAGTTGATAAATGAATTTATCGATGCAACTTTTGTATTCTTTTCTTGAATTTAAATAAATGAAAGCTCATAATTTCTAATTACTCGTAAAAGCGAAGTAACCAATTAACCTTTTCTTTGTGAATGAGAAATGCCCATTAATTCTTGGAAATAATTGTTAGTTAGCCATTTTGTTATCAAAATGTACGGATGACAAAGGGTTAGCTCATAGGTCCAAATTTAGATGTTTTTAATCGATCAGTCCATGGGTCAAGCTCAAACTCAGACCGACCCTAGAACTAACTTTTGTAAGCAAACGATATTTTTTTTGTTTAGAAGAGTTAGGTCTCGGGTAAGCCTGGGCCTAAGTCTGGGCAACTTAAGCCAGGACCGAATTAAAATGATGTTATTTTACACTCTTAATTTTAAAAAAATTAGCGAAACCGGCCTATTATCATCCCTACTAAAATAGAAAACTTGAACTTGTTGAATTTTTACAAATAAATACTAGATCATTGCACTTTATCTAGGTCGTATAAATCGAAACAAATTAGTATAAGTTTATAAAATGTATTAGGCTTAAACCGATGTACTAACATTCATGCTTGCCACAATTGACCAACTAGACCTAGTCTGTCTTATTTGTTTTGAAAATTTGTACTTAGTAATTTATAAAATAAATTTGAAATACCTTGTCGCAAAACAAAAAGGATTAGTCTCAATTTGTAAAACTCCAGCGAATTTTAGGACACCCAGCAATCATCACAAAAACAATTATAATTTATAATTATAGTTATTTGAATTTTCCAGAATTATACAGAGTTACCTAGATAAATGAAATTTGTTTTGAAGTGGCATTTGGAATGAATAATCTTTGTGTTTAGTATTACAGAATACAATTTCATTATCATCGTTTATTTTGGTATTTAGGAAGGCATACTGACAGCTGCTAATCAATATCTCCAAGATAAGGTGATGGGAACATATATAGTATCATTTGATACAGTTATTGAAATTTAACATGTATTGATAGTTAACTATGTTGTCATTAACATCATGTTTTTCTTTTCTTGTGCAGATAGAGACTGTGGAGATAACTAACATTGCACCACTGACTACAGATGTTCCATATCCACTAACTGTACATAATGAGGTATTCCAGTACTAGAACTAGTTTATGGCTTACTGTCTAGTAGATGTGCCTCTCTAGTATTGACAATTCTAATGCCTTATGTGTTGCTAAGTAATTAATAATGTATTCTCACACCATCTACTATGCTTGTATCAAATAATGAAGCTACCAACAGTATCTGTTTCATTAAATTATATCTATGCATGGTTTATCCATCAATAGTGAGAATCTCACTTCAACTGGCCTATTTTTATGTGATCAAGTAACCAATTAGCAAAATTGTTTTTGGAAAACCAACCATTCCATCTAATTATCTAAATCAACGCATTCTACAAAAAACATATGGAATTAATATCATAAATAAAACTAAACATCGTTGGTGTGAGTGGTTCAATACTCTCATTCATTAACCAGATGTCTCAAGTTCGAGCTCTGAGAATGGAGAAATCTGTTTGGCCAACACTTTGCCCCTTACGGGTTGATCTGGTGTGAGTGAGGTTTAGTCTGAGCGTGAATGACTTAAAGGTAATTTCCTAAAAGTTGGGACTCTCCTAGGATACCTCGTGACTAAACAAAAAAAAAACAGAAATAATAAAAGGCTATCAATATTAGGTTCTAGAGCCAAAAATCTATTTCTTACCAAAGATTATAAGATTAGGGTTTAAACTAAATCCTCACATCTATCATCCTAATTCAATTATAATTTGATTTCCAAATCAGTTAAATTAAACTAGTGTTATAGAGTGAATTCTCTGCTTTCCTATCTCTACCCAACTTAGAGTTTCAATTAGGAGTCTAGGGCTATATATATATTTTGGATATTTTGAATTGAACTGAGTAATAGAAAAAGATTTATAATCGAATTGTATTATTAATTTTTTATTAGAATGGTAGAATTGTACTATTGACTTTAATTTTGTATCAATATAGATATTTTGTAATATTTAAACCAAGAATCTCAATTGTAACGAATTGGACTGAAAGAACACAATTTATGTGTTATTATGTAATTTCTTTTAATAATTTGTAATTTTAAGTTCTTAAATTTTTAAATTTTAAAAAAACGAATTTGTCTACTTGAATTTAAGATTATAAAATATTGATAAATTAATTTCTTTCATTAAAAATTTTAAAGATAAAAGTTTAAAACTAAAATAAAGAAACAATAAGTGATGTTCAAGTGATTTTTTCTTATCAAAGGCTTGTCACTAGTTACTATTTGATACATCATCGTATCTTAATTCAAATGTTAAATATTTGGTTTTAATTTTATATTGTATTTCCAGTTGCAACATATCCTTGCTTTTAATTTTATTCTTTATTGCTACTATTTTTGAAAATTTTTAGCTAATTTAAGGCCGACCTAATGTTCTTGCAATGAAGAAAGTATACTAACCTTATCAATTGTTGCAATTAGTTTAAGTTAAAACTTCATGTAAGTTTTGAAAAATAATAAATGGCTTTGGACTAGGAAATTGTTATATAAACCATGCAATCTTTTAATGCATATAGTCATATAGGTAATGACAGTATCAATTATTTCCAAGAATCAATGGACATTTCTGAGTCACAAATTTGCCAATAAAAAGCACAAAGAAATGGCTAATTGGTTACTTCACTTTTACGAGTAATTAGCAATTATGAGGTTTTATTTAAATAAATAAAGAAAAAATACAAAAGTTTCATCAATTAATTCATTTACTAACTAATTTCTTTTAGGTTGTTAAATTGCCCTATGCATTTGACCTAAAGATGGCGATAGGTTGGGTTGAGCCAAGCTAAATTGAGCCATTCATTGACTCAACTCGATTGGATCCTAAGAACTTGTTATCTAAACCTGTCTTGAAACTTAGGAAAATAGTAAAAAAAAAGACGTCATTTTAGGTAAACTTTTAAAAAATAACATCATTTTGTACGGAAAAATAGGGTCATTAGGTTTTGTGTCAGGCATAGGGTTGGCCCTCAAGCCCAAACTCGACTTGAAGTCAAATTAAGCCCGCCGCGTTGATTTCAAATTGGCTAAAGTGTCCTCATTGTTTGACCTTCATCATAATGATAACTTTAACTTCATTTTAGTCCATAAACTTTTTCATAGTTACATTTTAGTCCTTTAACTTTTTTATGATTACATTTAATCCCTTAAGCTTAACATAATTACATTTTAATCCCTTAATTTTACAAAATTATATTTTACTCCCACAAGTTATATAGAATTACATTTTAATCCCTCAATTTTTACATAATTACATTTTAGTCTCTTAACTTTTACATAATTGCATTTTAGTCTCTCAATTTTTGCATAATTATAGTTCTTTACATGGGCCGAGTCGAATCCTGACCATGAACCGGTTGAGTTCTCCGATCCTTTGTGGTAAGCTTTGAGCTAGCCTAATAGACTTGAGCCCTTCTTGAAGATTGATCAATCCTGACTAGGACAAATTAATACTGCCATTCTTAATTAGGAGCAATCAATAAAATGTATTACATAAAAAAGTCTTTTAAGATATTCTAATCCCTTACTTGAAATTCGGCTTTTTAGTTCTCATCATTTGTCAGCTTATTATGTATGACTAATAACTGACAATGAAAAACTGCTGGAACAATATGAGGTTGAGAACCCATCTAATATTGTAATCCAAACGCAGATCATTCACCCAAAATCACTATCTTATATTATGATAAGCGTTTACTCTAGGAGTGTCTTGGCATAAATCGAGAAATTTCTTCATTTATATCTAACGCCTTAGAGTTTGGATTTTGCGATTTCCATCTTTAATATATATCTATACCAAACCACCCCATATCTCAAATTATATATGGATTGTATAAGAAACCTACAGACACTATAACAGATAAGCTTATTGGCGACGAATTCAAACGTTGCTAAAAATTAAAAAATTGTGTCGAAAAATAATTTGCGACGAAAAATAATTGTCACCCTAATAATCGCTGAATTCGAGTAGCAAAATAATATCCGCGATGTTTTTCTAAAATCGCCGTAGAAAGGATTTGGATACACAATATATTTGTCGACAAAACATATAACTAACGAGAACCAAAAATGTCGTACAAAGGATTTTGCGATGTATATGTTTCATAGATAAAGTTTTTTACCTACTAAACCGCAATCGTAAGTAATTATTTTTACTAACGATTTTAGTTTTGTAGCAGAATAATTTTAACTACTAATTGTATGTTGTAAGTAAATGTTTTTAAAGACGTTCTTGTAAACGTAGGTAATAATATTTTGTGACGATTTTGTTTTGGTAGCTAATAATTTATAGTGGCGATTTTCTTTTTGTGACAAAATAGTTTTGGTTACTAATTGTTTGCTGTAGGTAAATGTTTTTAGAGACGTTATTGTAAATGTAGGTAATAACATTTTGTGATGATTTTGTTTGGTAGCTAATACTTTTTAGTTAATTGTTTACCTTTTAAATTTAAATTTTTTTATAATTGTTAAAAACAAATTTAATTTAATTTATTACAATTTTAAAGACAGTTTG
>JANIPM010000231.1:11769974-11791654 GCA_027478405.1 Erythroxylum cassinoides
TTAAACAATACGATGTAAACATTCAAAACAAATCTCTAATAAAACATATCTTAACTATGATAGATTATAAAAATGTTAGTTTAACAAATTTGGAAAATGCTAACCTTTTCGTGACGATTTTGGAAAATGGTCACCAAATGTGTAAATCGTCACCAAATGGTTATTTTTAGTGACAATTTGGTAAATGTAGCAATAAACATGTAGCTAAATGTATACGAACCTTTGGTGGCGATCTCCGAAAATCGTCACCAAATGTCTTTTTAGTGACAATTTTACATAATCGTCACCAATTGTGAACCTTTTAGTGACAATTTTGGAAAAGCGTCAGCAATGGTTTACCAAATTATGGTGACACTAAGCATAACCAAAACTCAATTCAGCAACGAATTACTAAAATCGTCACTCAATGTATACCATTTTGGGACGATTTCTAAATGTTCACCATTGGAGGACGATTTTTGCTATTCATCACCAAATGTTGATCATTTTGTGACGCTTTTATTATTAGTTGCTAAAGGCTTAGTTTTAATGACAATTTTTAGAATCATCGCAATATGGTCACTTTTAGCGACGATTTTTAGAACGTCGCAAAAAAAATGTAGCTAAATGTCTACTTTGTTGTAGTGAGATATCTTTCTTTACTATATATACATGCTCATTCATATCCACTCATAATTCCATATACATTTTGTTTTTTATATATCTTTTTAAGTTTGGGATTAAGGTCTAAGGGATTAGAACAGTCTATTAACATATTAAATAATTCTAATCAAACAAGAAAAGCTCATCATTTTGTACACTGTATACAATTTACTTATGGATGAGAATGTACAAATGAGAATGTTCAATTAAAAATGTGCAATCGATGAAAAGATGTTTTTTGCCTTGAATAATTCTTGAGAGCTTTACAATCTTATTGTCTTTAATATGTTTTTTGGAAACTACAACTAAATTTATTTGTAATGTATATGTTGGTAAATTTTGAATTTCATTATGGTTGGTTATTGGAAAATAAATGACAACAACAAATGTATTAAGGGCAAGATTAGAAGGAAAAATGATATGGGTGTTGATGAACTTAGTAAGCTAGTACTAAAAGGAGTATTAGAAGATAAAGGACATAGAGTTGTATCTATATTTCACAAATTTCCAAAAGGGTTAATTAGATGCTTGAAAGAGTTGAGCTTACATTGTAATAAAGATATGTTGTTAATGCTTGATCACATGAAAGAATTGAACAACCACCATGTTGAAATCTATTATAAGCATGGTTATGATAATACTATGATAAACAGTGAAGAATATGATTTTGATATTAGTAATGAAGAGTGGTTTCCAAGTTTAAATGGAACAAAATGATAAAGATTTCGTTTTTATAAAGATAAGTGAATCTGAAAATGATATAGGCAATGATAAAATTTATGCAATTAATGATAAAGAACATATTACTATAAGAGCAAAGGAGAAGAAATATTGGAAATGTAATAATAAAAAGAAAAATTATTAACAAAATCACAAAGAAAAGTAAGGAGTTCACATGGTTGACATAGTGAACATAGGGATAATGATGATGAAGTTCAATCACCAATTTGTAGTGATAATGGTAGGTGCGAGGCATTTATCACATTGTGTTTAATCCAAAAATGGACATGAAAGATTTTTTTAAAAAATTGGCATGAAGTTTAAGGATGAGATTCAATTTAGGAAAGCAATTAGAAATTATACAGTTACAAATGGATATGATGTTTCCATGGCGAGATTTGGTATGAGAATAAAGGCTATTTATGAGTCACAACGTCCCTTTAGGGTTTATGCTAGTTGGATTAAAAATGAAAAAAAAACTTTATAGTGAAGATATTAGAAAATAAATGTAATCGTAAGAAAGTGCAAATAAACAATTAAGCTGGTAAGAAATGGAGAGCAAATGAATTCTTACATAAATTTAGGAGGAACAACTGGCCAATTAATGAGATGATAGATGATCTTCAAAGGAGGTATTCAGTATAGGTTACTAAATTATTACAGAGCTAAATGGAAAGTCATTGTGATGTTATAATGATCTGTGGAAAGTCATAAAGCAAATTATGAGCTTAAAGACAAGAATTGTGACGGACTACTAAAGGGCAATTCATTACCCAAATTGAGCTTAATGAAAATTCTAGATAGCCAATATTTAAGAGGTTTTACATGGAATGTAGTACATTGAAGTATGGTTTCCTTAGTGGTTGTATATGAAAATATTTGGGCTAGATGGATGTTTATGAAGATATTTATTGGAGGTACTTTATTAACTGCAATTAGGCATCTTGGAGATAATCATATATACCATATATGGTTGAGGGAGAGAATTATGAATCTTGGCATTAGTTTTTGAATCTTCTTGATACAGATCAATATGAATTCATAAACTTTTGTAATTGATCAACAAAAGGTCAACATTTAAATATTTGTGTTGTTTACTTTTATATGTGCTTTGAATTATTCTACTTACATTATATTGTTTTTTTCATTCTTTATTTGTATACAGGTTTAGTGGATGCATTGAAGAATCTCTTCCAAGAAGTTGAGCAGAGAAAATATGCCTAATATGTTTATAAAATTGGTCTAAACTACATAAAGGCCACATATAGACTATTTTATTTTGGCAAGCAGTTAATTACACAATAGAAGTATATTAATGAGATAATGAAGCAGTTGAAGAATATATCAAAGAATTCTCACAATGACTTTAAAGTATGGATTCCTAAGAATTTTGTGAAAGCATTTGTGAACATAAGACTAAAGAGTGAAATTGTCCATAATAGGAAGTAAGACATTGCATCACCAGGACAAACAGAAGTTTGAATTTTAAAGTAATGCATTTTATAGACAAGTTCAATGTTGATTTACAAGAAAAATATGCTAGTATAGAATTTAGGATTTACTAGGATCCCATGTAAGTATGCACTTATTTATATATTATATAAGAGAGATGATATCGGTGGGTATACGAACTATTACTACAAGTATGAATGTTATTTGAAGAGTTATTAGTATACTATAGAACCCATTAGTGGTCCCAAATTTTAGTTGAAGATTGGAAACATGTAGCCCATGTTATGTCCTTTGATCAAAAAGTTGCCTAGAATGCCCAAAAAAGCTAAAAGAAGTGATAAAGATGAAGAACCACAAATTCCAAACAAATTGAGAAAAGTAAGATTACTCATGAGATGCTGTTATAAAGTTAGTGACAATAAAAGATGATGCAAAAATATGAATCAACCTTAGATACAACCTAAAATTGTTAAGGTAATTATGTACTTATTTATAATTATGTTGGTTCAAATTTTTATTTTAATTTCTAATTATTCATTAAAATTTGTACATGCATAATACAGTGAAAACAAGGAAGACCAAAGTACCTATATCCAACATTGACAATGGGAAAAGAAGAAGAGCTAAACAATTTATAGGATCAAACACTGCAACGTCTATCTTAATAAGGGAGAAGAGATGGTGAGCGAATATTCACTTTTATTTTTAATTTCCCATCAACTTTTGTTTTAAAACTATATATGTATATAGGTTCCTCAAGGATATAGAGTAATATTTGGAAAAGTTAGTGGGAACACTTATTTTACTGTTTATCACTTAATTACAATGTTTTGGTTTGGTTATTGTTATTTATTCCTATATGATAACAATATACTTTTTGATTATGATGTTTTATAGATGGTGGAAATCAATTTCAAGTATTCAAACCAACTGAAGCTTCTTAAAATAAAGCTGCTAAAACAAATTCAAAAACAACAACTACAGATAGGACAAAGTTTAAAATAAGGGTAAAGAGATAAACTCCAAGAAAATCTTAAGTTGATGACAGTGAATCTACAACAAAATGAACCATGTTTATTTTAATTTAATTTAGTATTTGAACATTGTGTTGTGATTTAGTTAAAGATTTGGACATTATTTTGTAAATGATTGAGAATCTGAAAATTACATTATAATTTAAAAATTGACAATATTAACATTATGTTATGATTTGGAAATTGAGGATTTGAATATTATGTGAAGAGATTGTGTTATTAATATGGTCTTTAGGATAGGTTTTTGGCATGTCATTTGTCTTTTTTTACTTTGGTGGAATATTTGACAACTAAACTTTGATGGAATATTGCCCTACCTTTAAGAATGTGGCTAATAATGTTAACTCAGAGGGTCAATTGGTCCATGATAACTTTCACTATAAGTCTGGGTTCTTTGTTGAGCTTAAGATTATTAGTTTATTATCATGTTCTCTTCTTCTAGACACCTTCATTTTAGTTACAAAACAAAACTTAGACTTCAAATATTAGGTTTAGGCTAAGGTATTTAACTTTGAATTTCAATGAGAAATGTAGACAAAAGACATTCCTTGAGCTTATTAACTTCTTTTCTTAATATTTTGTTGGCATTAAATGTTGTCTTTTACTAAAGTATTATTCATATAAGTTCTTAATTAAAAAAGCTTATTTATGCATATTTTCCTTTTAAAAAATTGTATTCATAGTAGTTTCTAATGAAAAGGTCCTATTGATGCTTTATAACGCTTTCCAACACAATTGTATTTTACAAGTCATAAAGCAATAGAATATGGATAGGAAAATATAATGCTTGAGCCTAAAGAAATACAATTACTATATAATATGGATTTTTATAAATCCATTGGATGTTCCCAAATTACATAACTAGGAGTGTTTGGAGACATTAATATAAACTAATAAGAGTAGTTGTTTAAAAAAAGATGTTTATTAAGATGCATCAGATGCCAAAGATATATAGTTACATAGAACCTAAAACACAAAACAAAGGGTTAATTACAAAAAAAGTCTAAACTTTCATCAAATTTTCAATTGTAGCCCAAACTTTAAAAAGTAGCAATAAAATACCTAAACTTTCAATTTTTTTCAATTATAGCCCAAACTTTAAAAAGTGACAATAAAATGCTCAAACTTTCAATTTTTTCAATTCTAGCTTGACGTTATCTGTTGTTCTCCTGATGCCCTCATTCCTTTGTTTTCTATTTGTTCTTCTAACACCCTAAACTACTCTCGTAATGCAGTATGTTGCACCAATAAGCTCTTCATTTTTAGTTTGTTCTCCTAATGTCCTTATTGTGAGGGCGTCAGGGCTACATAATCTGAAAATCGAATGTAAGGGTGTCGAGAGAACAAATTGAAAACAAAAAAACTAAACTCATAACATAAGGTCTTTAGGGGTTTAGACATCAATGTCGTTTTAATTATATGATAAATGACATCATTTTATTATCTTTATCTGTTATGTTAATTTTGGCTGATACGTATTAATAGTTAAGGTTTTTGAAACAAGTGGCAAGTTATGTCAACAAACTTAATGGAAACACTAACATCGTGCTAGAATTGAAAAATTGAAATTTTGAGTATATTTGTTGTTGTTTTTTGAAGTTTGGGATAGAATTGAAAAAAATTAAAAGTTTGGATATTTTATTACTACTTTTTAAAGTTTGAGTTATAATTGAAAATTTTGTGAAAATTTAGGCTTTTTTTGGTAATTAATCCTAAAACAAAAATACCAATATCACTCTTATGTCAAATTTTTAAATTTTTATGAATTAATATATAAACTCACATCTTACATAAAAAATGAATCTTGCAGATAAGAATCTTACCCCAACACAATTTTTATAGTTACAAACTTTCAACTCTTTTTCCAAGGCTACAAACCTACAAGATGCTTACAATTTAAATGATCATTAATGAGTTTTATAACACCAACATCGTAAAAACTATATTTGAAATACTCGTGTTTGTGTTATTGATAAAATAATAAGGGGAATGCTCACATTTGTATTACTATATGGATAAAAAATATTAACTAATATTAGGCTTAGCATTTGTTATCAATTGTTTCATCTTGTCTCTATAATAAGGGTAATCAATATAGGGAATCTTAAAAATTATTAAAGGTCATGATAACCATATTATACTCTTATAACAATAAAAAAATACTAATTTTGTTTTATGTTTAACATAATGCCTTCTCTTAGCAAATTTGAGACTATATCATTTTAGTTTTTGCTAAATTATCAAATCAACAGTAAATAACATTCTTGAAACTACTAAAAACACCTTGACACTCTTCCCAAATCAAGTATATACCTAGTGCAGATGCAAAAAAATCTATGTATATTTTATTTCCACTCATATTTTTCTACAAAACATATGATGGTTAAACCTAAAAGTAGTTTAATAGCCTAGTTGAATATTGTTTGACTTTGTAGCAATAAAGAAAAAACAAGGGTTCATTACTAATATGCCTTTATGCTCATACATGCACTTTTAATATGATTCACACATTTAAAAATAATTATCAAGGTAATTAAACAATTTTGATTGTCAGGAACCAATGTTGTACATAAAATTTTTATTCCATCAAATATGGTAAAATTTTGTTCCTAACTTGCTTAGATTAGCCTATATTTATTTGTAAGGTTGGCTAGCATGCATCCTAATACCTAAATGTGGAGTAGACCAAAACTAGGCATGAATAAGTTATATATTAGTTGTCTAAACCTTTTCAAATAAATGATTAATGAGTCAACAATCTATATGCATTTTATGACTTTCATTTATTAAATAATGATAATCTTGTTATGTCTAAGACAGTAATATCTAGAAATAGTAATGTATAGAAAGAGTGATTTACTAGTTGGAATGTTGTAGATTGTTTGACTAATTGCTTCACTTACTGAGGCTCTAAACAACTAATCTTGGCATTGCTTAGGCATTGTGGACCAATTATAAGTGACTTCTAGGAGATATGCCAAAGTAGTTTCAAACTCTATCATCATCTCTATATCACTTGATGTAGCAAAAATTGATGGATTGATGGAAAAAGTTTAACCCCTGACAGGGATTTGCATTTTAGGATTTGAAAAGGTTACTCAAAATCATGCAATAGAAAATTTTGTAAAACAAAATTTTGAGTTTTGATGTTTAATCAAAAATATTTGATCAAATAAAACTAACTTTATGATTAATAGAAATGGCTACAAAGTGAACAAACAAATACAAAAAAATCACATACATCATTTTTGTATTACTTGGTTTCCTTCAAGGAAATGTGTTAACAAGTGTTGCAAGACTTATACTTCAATTTGGGAATCAAGCTTTGACATAGCTAGAAGTAGTTGGTTATCTAAGCACTCAATTTTATATGACTATCAAAGCATTGTAGTAGGTTTTTTAAAAAAGCAATATAGTGATGGACAAGACATCGTGAAAAGCGAACTCTTTTATTTCTAAACTAAATTTGATGTGATACATCTATTTATCCCATATACTAAGGTAGATCAAAGCTTTTTTTTGAAAATCAAAGAATATCATATTCTTACAATTGTCACTAGCCCATCTCAGTATATTCATCCATTCTCTTTCCTAACAAAACTTGTGTAAACAAAATTTAATTCTCCCTAAAAGCGACTATGAGTACAAGCATTGGAAGAATAAATGTGAAATGAATTTAGGAGAAGAGTTACAAAATAGACATGTCTAATCATTATCTTTAGTATATCTATCCTTAGTTTTCATCATGTGTTTTATAAGTAACCAACTGATAAAAGAAGCCTTAGGAACTAATGTCTTCACCTATGTCAAATTAAACTAGAAGAATTTCTGTGTATGTTTCCTGAATATCCTATAGTAAGAGAGATTGGAGACTTTTAAAAAAGAATCCTCCAACCATAGAGTCTTATCCTTCTTAAAAGGAATTGGATTATAAGGGGGAAGATTGTTAACAATACGGTCTGACCTCTGAAATGGCAATCCTAATTTCCACTCGAAATGATCATATTTACCTTAACATTCAGACGAATCCTTAGAAGAAGGTGATTAAGGTCTCCCCTTTTGAGTAGTGGTCCCAAATTTGACCAATTGTCAAACCAAAACCAAATACTGCTCCATTGCAAATTTGGCTCTTTGTGAAAGGATAAATCTGGTCTCTTATAACAACTATATCAAACTCCATAATTGGTCCCCATTTTGTTTAATTTGTCAAAAGCTAGTATTGGAGAGATAATATGCATACATCCAATTTATCTATAGGGCTTCTCTATTAATGAATAATCTCCATATCCTTTTAGCTAGTAAAACTAATTGTTGTGTCTACATAGATATCATCCTAAGACCACCCTCATGTTTAGGTAGGCAAAGTTCCTCTTATTTGACTTTAGCTTCAATTTTACCGAACTATAGAAAGTTCTTAGCACATAACTCAATCTTGTTTATGATCATTTTAGGAAGGAATGAATGAGCACTTTAGTTAATATATGTATTTTTTTAGCAATAAGGATATGAATTGATATCTCCTTACACTCAAGAGGAATCTATTTTATCATGTTAACTTTATTCTTGAATGATTTATGTATCTTATCTTTTTTATTAATACTGACACTTCAGGGTATTTGAATGAGGTTTTGTGCATTGACAACCCAGGAAGAGAGCTAAGGTTATTGGAGAACCTAATATTAATAGAAATGTATATCTTACTTATTTGGTATTCATCTTACGCCCTAACATGCTAGGAAAAACATTCAAAGTTTTCTTCAAAAACAACAAGGAATAAGTATTCACTCCACAAAATAATAGGAGATCATCCATAAAAGCCAAATGACTAATTTATGTTACAATCACCTTTTGGATTATTTCACTAAAAAAAGGGACTAAGATAAATTGATTTGGCTTAAAAAATGATTTAGAACTTGATTATGTCGAAGAGTAATTTAAAATTTAGTCTAGATACATGGATGTTTAAGTTCATTCTTAGAAGTTTAATTGTGTTCATGTATTAGTTACATAATTAAATATTGGCCCATGTATGGTTTATTTATTTGGGTTCATTAATGAGTTCATGTACATAGATATAAAGAGTCATTTTTGTACCTATAAATACCTCTTTGCACTTGAACTAAATAATTTAAGTGAAATACAACTTCTTAACAAAGTGGCATCAGAGCCAAGTTCTTTGAGAAATGGCAAACAATGGTGGATTATACTCATTTCAATTCCTTCGTCTCATAAAAGAAAATTATAAACATGACATCTTCACATGAAAGCTATACTTAGCTCACAAGATGCTTAGGAGAATGTAGAGAAAGGATTTATGCAACCTCAAGGTGAAGCTGATTTGTCTCAAAATGAGAAAGATGCTTTAGCAAAGATCAAAAAGGATCAACAAGCCCTTACCCTCATCCATCAATTTCTAGATGATTCAATGTTTAAGAAGGTAGCTGATGTAACCACTTCAAAGGAAGCATGAGAGATTTTGCAAAGTTCCTTTCAAGGAATTGATAAGGTAAAAAAAATTCAACTCATTGCGAGGTGATTTTGAATCTTTACGCATGAAGTAATCTGAATCAATATCAGATTATTATTCATAAGTGAAGGCCATTGTGAATCAAATGAAGAGATATGGAGATCAAGTTGAAGATGTTCAAGTTGTAGAGAAGATTCTTCATTCCTTGAACCCAAAGTTTGATTATATGGTTTGCCTCATTGAGGAGTCTAAAGATCTAGACTCTTTAACATTTGAACAATTAGAGGGTTGATTACAAGCCTACAAAGATACGATCAAGAAGAGGCAAGAAGAACCTTTGGAGTAACCACTTAAAGCAAAGGACGTGTTAAAAGATGAAGATGGAGAAAGCAATCAAAGAGGAAGAGGATGAGGACGTGGTCGTGATCGTAGTCGAGGTTGTGGACGAGGTTATAGAGGAAGAAGTAAAGGAGATTATAACAATGCCAACAATGATGGAAACAATCAATCATACAAATGCCAAGGAAAATCAAGAGGAAGAGGAAGAGGAGTTTATAATTTTAGACAAAATGAGAGGATGTATGATAAGTCTAATGTTGAATGCTACAATTTTTATAAATTTAGACATTTTTCTTGGGAATGTTATACTATGCTTAATCAAGTTAAGGAGCAAGTCAATATTGTTGATAACAAGCAAGGAGATGAAGAGTCCACTTTATTGCTAGCACTTAAAGATAATACAAATAAGGATGAAAGTACATGGTTGTTAGATAATGGAGCAAGCAATCACATGTGTGAAGGTAAAGGCAAATTTGTGGATCTTGATGAAAAGGTAGAAGGCAACGTTTCTTTTAGAGATTCGTCAAAGATTCAAATTTGTGGAAAATGTACCATTCTAATTTCTTCAAGAGATGGAAGCCATAGACTTATTAATGATGTCTATTATGTGCCTAAATTGAAAAGTAATATTTTAAGTTTGGGGCAATTTTTTGAAAAAGGATATGAAATCCACATGAAAGATTGTTGTCTGTAGCTTAGAGATCAACATTCTCAATTGATTGCTATGATGTTTATGTCGAAGAATAGAATGCTTATGTTGAATATCAAGACAATCGAATCACCATGTTTAAAGGTGGATGTGAAGATGAAGCATGGTGTTGGCATATGAGATTTGGACACTTAAATTTCGACGCACTCAATGCATTGAGAGATAAATACATGGTGAAAGGAATGCCTTTGTCAACCACCCACATCATTTATGTGAAGCATGTTTACTTGGCAAGCATTCAAGGAGTTTTTCCAAAAGAAGTGGTGACAAGAGCAACTGCACCACTTCAACTTATTCATACTAACATGTGTGGACCAATCAAGCCATTATTAATAAGTAAAAGTAGATACTTCTTAGTTTTCAATGATGATTATAGTAGAAAAATATAGGTTTATTCCTTTAAGCAGAAATCATAAGCATTTGAAGCATTTAAGAAGTTCAAGTCACTTGTAGAGAATGAAAGTGGCTATACAATTAAAGCCCTAAGGTCTAATAGAGGAGGTGAGCTCACATTTAAGAAGTTTCTTGATTTCTGTAAAATATATGAAATCCATCGTCCATTAAAAGTCCGAAGATTGCCCCAGCAAAATGGAGTAGTCGAAAGGAAGAATAAAACAATTCTTAACATGACTCGATGTATGTTAAAGGCCAAAGATATGCCTAAAGAATTTTGGGCTGAAGCTGTTTCTTGTGCAATTTACTTGTCAAATTGATCTCCAACAAGAAATGTCAAAGATCAAACTCTGCAACAAGCGTGGAATGGAATGAAGCCTAGTGTTTCTCATCTAAGAGTTTTTTGAAGTATAGCATATGCTCATGTGTTGCAACAAGAAAGGTCCAATATCGATGATCGAAGTGTGAAGTATGTATTCATTGACTATGATCAAAATTCCAAAGGCTACCGATTGTACAATCCAAGCAATGGAAGCATTGTTGTGAGCAAAGATATCGAAATTGATGAAGAAGCAATATGGGATTGGGAGACACAAGAAGAAAGCACTTATGATTTTTTCCCATAGTTTGAAGATGAAGAGCAAGAAACCACAACAAATATTCAAGAGACAACTCCACCTCCTTCTCCAAATACGCCTCATTCTTCTTCGTCCATGCATGGAGAAAGTTAAAGTGATGAAGCATAAAAAATAAGGAGTATTTATGATATTTATGAACAAACATAATAAATCAATGATGTTGATGTAAGTAGTTTCTTTTGTCTTCTTGTAGATAGTGAACCTTTAAACTTTAGGGAGGCCGTGAGGACAAAAGATGGACACAAGCCATAGAGGAGGATATCAAGGCAATAGAGAAAAATAATACCTGGGAATTATCAACTCGTCCTAAAGTTTATGAAGCTATTAGAGTCAAATGGGTCTATAAGATTAAAAAAAATCAATGGAGATGTAGAGAAATATAAAACAGGGCTCGTTACTAAAGGCTACAAGCAAAAGAATGAAGTGGAGCTCAAGCATGTGAGGACTAATGATCAAGTTGTGGATATTTTTACGAAATCACTCAAATTTGAAGTTTTTTAACATTTGAGGACAAGACTTGGAGTTCAAAATAAAATTTCAAATTAAGGGGGAGTGTTAAAGAGTAATTTGAAAGTTGATCTAGATACATACATGTTTAAAGTCTAGATACATAGATGTTTAAGTTCATTGTTAGGAGTTTAATTATGTTATGTATTAGTTATATAATTAAATATTGGTCCATGTATAGTTTTGAGTTCATGTATTGTTTATTTATTTGGGTTCATTAATGGGTTCATGTACTTCAATATGAAGAGTTATTTTTGTAGCTATAAATGCCTCTTTGTACTTGCACTAATAAAATCATTCAAGTGAAATACAATATGTTCTTCTAAATAATTCTCTTCTCTCTAAACCTCCTCACTTCTTAACAAAGATAAACTAGTAAATTAAGTTATGTTTTAAACCATTATTTGCCTAAGAGTTGTAAATGTATATATGAGGATTTTAGTTAAGATATTGGTGGAAACTAAATCAGCAGAAATAAATTAAGTCGCATAAAGAGCTAGGACTTATTAGTAATGTATGGTTGTTTTTATCTTTGGGTTTATCTTATTGGTAGATAAGACTAGTGATTAATATCCTAAAGCCTTGAACAGTTTGCACTTGTAAAACTTGTGATCAATATCAATATCAATTTTCTTTTATAGGCTCCCATTGAAGAAGTGCAAAAGGAAAATGATCGTGAAAAGCTTGATAAAGTTGTGGCTGATTTGGGGGTGATAAGGTCTTGCGATAATAAATTTTTTGGAAGAGATGTGAAAGCATCTACCATGAAAGAAAAAAAATATGGTGAGTGAAGCTTTGTACAAAGTTCCTAAAGAGTATTTGTAGTCCATCAAGCATGCGTTAGAGGAAGAGATGAATCAAAAAGTAGAAGTTAAAAGGAGAGAATTATAACAAGAGAAAGTTGAGCGATTGGAAATGAAAAGTTAACTAGAACAAGATAAAACTGAGAGAAAAGAAATGTGAAACAAATGTTCTCCCTCATTATATCTTAGCTTAGGCAAGCTAACATCATTTACATAGACATGCTTTGTAAATTGATTACACCTAGTCAATCAAGAAAGGAATCTTCTATTCCTCTAAACCATACATATCAGGATGAAAAATATCAGGTAACAAATTTCCTTAATCTAGAGTTTTTGTACATCATCTTGTTATCTTTTTTGTTGAGATTAGTTGCTTATGCTCATGCTTTCTGAATTTGTTCATAAAAAGAACCGAATCATCATGTTGTTAGTTTTTGGACTATATTATTTTTCTTGATTAAAATGACGGAACAATAAAGTAGTTAATATTTTATTTTTTAGATATATTAACCTATTTGTGAACATAGTAGTTTTACAATTCTAATATACTTCTTGTTTCTTTTTTTCATTTTTTGTAGGATAGTGATGATTATGAGTGGAGAAGGAGGTACTTGGTGATGGATTTTGGATTGCCCATACATATTGATTTTGTTTATTATTTAGATTAATTCACTTATATTCCAAGTGAAATGGTAGATGATATTATAGATGGATATTTTAGCTAGTGATTTTTTACTTTCTTATTTTGAATATGTTAAAAGATTGAATTTTTATAAGTCCTTATGGACTATATATTAGATATAAATGTCGTTTTTATTGTTAATTTAGCTTTGATAGTATGTATGTAATTAAGATGCATATTAATTTTTATATATTTCTTTTAATGTCTATATAGATGTTCTTTACATAATAACAAAAGCTTGATTTTACATTAAATAATATCGAAAGAATAAATTGTTGCTTTTATTATTACAAATTATTGCCTAAAACATTTCATTTTGTTACCTTGTAAAGACTTAAAAGTGTTGCAATATTTATTTAATATTATTGTTATAGCTTGAAACTAATGTGTTACCTTAGTCAAAACTTAAAGCAATATTTTTTATTTTGTTGTCTAATCAAAAAATTATGTTACCTTATACTTATTACAGCGTCACTTCTTGTAACTAGATGAATTATGTTCCTTTAAACCAAAGGTAACAATAATTATACTTATAGCAACTTTTTTTTTTGGTTACCTAAAACACTTTTTGTTGTAATGGGGAGAGCGGTTAATCAACTGCAATATTTATTGTCTAAACATGATAAATAACATAATAATAATGATAATAATTATTATTATTATATAAAATATTGTGTGATAAATTATGAAGAATTTATGAATAATTCTTTCCTTTCTTTATACATCGATATAAATTCCTTACATTACTTACTGCACAAAACCTTGAGGTAATACTTGAATCCAATATTATGACTCGAATAAATAACATCAAATTGTCGCCGTGTAATGGGCGATTTGATCGCATCATCGTAAGCGGTACTGTCGAGCAATGTGCAAAGTGGTGAACACACTCTTTCAGCGTACTGTTCAAGACTTCAAGGAATGGGGTCTTCTCATTGAGGTCAACATGTAATTTCATTGGCCATACATAAGTTAAATCTTAGGTTGAAACTTGTAAAAGAAGACTACAAAAAACGAATCTTCCTGGATGGAAAAAGCATGTCTAATTTCCATGTATCGTCGTCATCTTTGATGACTAAACTTAATTGTGAAATTCGTAACAGCCGTAATAGCTAGTGGACAGATTTTAAGGCTGTTTTAAATGAGAAGTTGAAGGGGCAAACGTTATCTATTTTTAATAAGAAGTTATAGCTAGTTTATTGAAGAGTCGTTATAATTAAGAGTGTTGTTTAGAATTATGTTTTTTTTGCATTTATTCTTGTACGTTTTTTTTCTAGGAGTTTAACTTGATGTTTAAGGTTATAAATAGAGATATATGATGTTGGCAGAATGTAAGAGTGAGAGAATCAAAAAGTCTTAATACAGAAATTATCTCATTGTCTCCTCCATATCTCTTGATTCTTGTTCATCGTCATTTTTTATTTCTATCACATTCATGAAGCATGAAAGAGGTGATATGAAAGACACAAACATGCAAAGGGGCAAACCTGCAAATGACTTGCAACATTTTCTCTAGTCAAACCAGGTACATTCATGAGTTCAAGAATTCTCTTCGGTACAGCCTCTGAAACATTACTAATAAATTTAAAATCAGTATCAAACCAAATAGAGGTATCACACAAATGACAATATACAGATATATTGTGTTGAAAATTAAGTTCATTGACAAAACGAAAGGAGCCATCAACAAAGACCTTACTATCAATTCCAAGTTGGTTCACAGCACTGACAAATTGCTGATGGAGTTCCACCGACCAAACAACGCGTGGTTTCTTTGTTGTGTTCGGATCATCATTTTCCACCTCACCGTCATCTTCTTCTTTGGTATTTCTTCTATTTTTTGGACCTTTTAAAGCCTCATCTGCTCCTCCATAAATAGAACAAGCATAATCAGCATCATCATTTCTTTGTCTCTGTTGATCGTGATCCTCCAAGCTAGCAGAATGTTCAAGATCTTTATTCCCAGTCCACTTCTTCCTAATAACATGCTGCCAAATATTCTTCAGCTCTTCGTCCTGGATGGGCTTAATTAGGTAATCACAGGCTCCGTGTCTTATGCCTCGCATCACTGCACTCGTTCTTCCATCAGTAGACATCACTGAAATGCAAATCAATCAATACGTTACATATACATACCGCACGCATGCACGAATTTCTAAAACAAATAAGGGACACAAGAAAATAATGCTACAACTCACTAATGACTGTGGTCGGGTCAGTCGTGCTGGGCCCAAACTCAATCACAACGATCCATGGGCCGATCGGTCTATCTCTCAAAGATTGGTCTCACACCCATCGGCTAACCTGGGCCCAGGCCCAGTCCACACATCCATGGCCCACTAGCAGGAGGAAGTCTCCCATGCATACGTAAAGACCTAAACCTAACAACCATCCTATATATAAGGTATAGCTTTACCATGATACGGGTACGTACTCATAACCCTAGTTTTCTCTGCTTACAGCGATCCAACCCTCACTAAAAGACTAACTTGAGCGTCGGAGGGGCTAATCGGGAAACAACTCCCGACGTGCCTTACTTGTTTTGCAGGAACCTTCAAGCCGAAATTCTCGTAAGAAGCAGCCAACTCCATGAATCCAAACGACAACGTGCAGTTCCGCCAAAACTAGGCTGAACTACAAATATATATATATATATTATACATATATGTTGGATCGAGAAATTTAAACACTTGCTTATTGTTCCGCGTGAGCAAGCGACTTTTTGTTCTTTTCTCAGAGAGAAAATTTCTGAACAGGAACGCGGAATGTGATTTTACGGGTAAAGATGAAATGATAATCATAACTCGCTTGAATTAATGTACACCAACTAATGTTGCTCGAAAACTTGGGATCTGGTTGGAATGGTGACAATAACACTGGGCCATTCAAAAGTCTAGCCAGGTCGAATGAGATGTTCAAACGCATAATGGAATTAGCTTGAATTCTCAAAATACTACTTATCAAGGTCAAGTCAAAACAAGTGCAATAATCAGTTTTGAATTTCCAAATTGGAAAGCATTTGCGCTTGTGTACCGTTGACCCTATTCTAAGAAAGAGGCGTGTGAGGGTTAAAGGAAGTTATTATTTACTTATTGTAAGAAGACAATAATAAATTGATTCAAAAAATTTAAGGAACTGATGTAGGGTAAATAATTGACTGCATCACTAAATTAATTGTCTTCAATTGCAAAATTATGTTTATTCATACCATTATAATTGAATTAGTTATTGTTATATATAAAATTCACATATATTAATTCATCAGTTGATTAATTTTAAAAGATTATAATTCATCCTTATCTTAATTTTATTACAAAGGAATAAAGAATTCATATCATATTATGATCAACAATAACAACTCCTAATATGAATTTTGCTGATACATGTTATAAATAAGAAATAATTTTTTTCGAGAATATCATTAAGTAAATGTTGAAATGCTTAAGCAATGGCAACCATAATTCAGATATATTTGCTAAAAGGAATATTATGACATTTAAATTATTGAAAATTATACCTTAGTAAAAAGTAAAAACTACATAGAAATTTCAACACTTGCCCTGACATTGTCGCAAGCGACCCTCCATTTACCTTTTTTTAATTTTTTTTTATTTACTCCTGGGAGAAGATTTTTGACCAAGAGTGCAAAACATGGTTTTAGCTGTAAGATGAAATGGATAATTGTGATTTGCTCGAATTCCTGGTCATAACTAGGGATTTGGGGTGATAGTTATATCGTGGGGGTGCTCAATAGTCGAGTCAGTTCTAGTGGGATGTCCAAAAGGTATAACGAAACTTAGCTTGAATTCCTGGATCCTTGAAGAGTCTTAACACGGTAAAACGCACTCATCAAGGTCAAGTCAAAGCCAAGATCAATGACAAGAATTTTTGAGTTTCCAAATTAGAAAACACGATCAAGTATGGGTCAGTTACCTAAGCCAGTACAGCTATAGCATCCACATTTCACTCAGACACGCAAATCCTATTGGATGAAAGGAGTTTACCGTATATAAAAATCAGCCAAGAAAGGCAGACATAGGGAAGAATACCAAATCATCTTTATTATCATCGTTTTACATACGCATGGCACAGAAAAGGAACAAACAGCCTGGAATCATAATAATACAGTATGACATTAGACACAAGGCAAGCAAGTATGGAGGTATTATTTTCCACAAGAGAATATCCTGTAGAATTGAAGAAAGAAAATGAAGACTGAAGTTTGTTCTGGTAATCAACCGAATCTATGCAGCTCCCTTGAGCTTCTTTGTGATGGTTGCTAAGTACTTCCCCTGGTGGAAAGCCTGCTCTAGTTCAAGCTGGGTTGGCTGTCTTGAACCATCACCAGCAAAAGTTCCTGCACCATACGGACTTCCACCTTTCACGTTCTCCATCTCAAACATTCCAGCGCCAAAAGTGTAACCGATGGGTACAAATACCATGCCATGGTGAGCAAGTTGTGTGACAGCTGTCAACCTGTGCCAATTTCAAAACTTTCATAAGAAAATTGGTATTCTTCCCCAAAATTCAGAATTATGAGTGACTAAGCAAGCAATGGGAACCTACGCTGTAGTCTCCTGTCCACCGCCTTGTGATCCAGTGCTATAAAAGATTCCAGCAGGCTTGCCTGCAAGCTGCTGTGTTCTCCATAGACCTCCAGTTGCATCCAGGAATGCTTTAAATTGAGCAGCCATCATGCCAAATCTTGTTGGGAAGCCAAAAACAAATCCATCGGCCTCAGAAAGATCTTGAGGTGTAATGATTGGCACATCACTCTTTGGTGGTGCACTCATTTTTGACAGCACCTCTTCTGGCAGAGTCTCGGGAACCTGTTTCACAAAAATGAACAGTTCAGGCATCAGTGTCTTAAATTCCAGATCGACCACTGACATGATAGCATACTTGCAGAGGATATAGTACCAGACAGTTAGATATAATTATCAGTATAAGTACTATACAGCAGCATGCACAATAAACATAACAGATCATGAAACTGAAGCCAACAAATAGGATGCAAAACTATAAGTTCATGTACGACGTAACTGCATATGAAACTAAAGACAGCTGTTAAGACATCTGATGGCAGAAGGGGGCAACTGCACGAGTCATCAAGCACCTAAAGAGAATGTAAAAATCTAACACGAAATTGGGCGTAAAGACGGTAAACAAAACATAGTTGAGATATAATTTTAAAAGTTACAGGCTGAAACTGCATCTGAGAAGGACAACATAGGAAACAAGATTTAGAACATTATGCCAAAAGTTTAGACAACATAGTCCAATCAGCTACGGAAAGAAAAATACCAGTGAACCACCTTATCACTTGACAAGAAGGCAACCATTCATCCCTTTAATTGAAGGACTCATTATATTGAAGGTCTCACTCTATTGAATTTACAACATTTCTTGTTGCATAGAGTTGCGTCATTAATTGGGCACATCAGAGGACTTGAGCAAATTAAACAGTTCAATATCATTAGAAGTATGAATTCTCTTACCTGCCATAATTTGGGTTCAACACCTTCAACAGATGCAACCCCTTTCTTGATTTCTTCTGCCAGTTTCTCCACATGTCCATACATGGAATAGTAACTATAAAAGTAACAAAATTTTTGGAAAATCTCAAAAGGGTAACCCAATAAAATTGCAGGCTTTGAAAACTAATCAAATCTTACTCCCCACCCCACCTATAAGAAAAGCAACAAAAAAGTTGGGGAGCAAAGGAGAGAGGAAATGAACCTTAAAACAAACGGAATAGCGCAAATCGTAGTACATGAACTTCGGTAACCAACAGAACCACACTCTTGTCTTCACTTAAAAAGTATAACTAGCCTTTTCTTAACAAATCTGAATCAGTTCTAGTATTCCTTGGTAACTTTAAATTCAGTAATTCCTTTCAATTTAAAGGTCTTCAACAACAGTTAATCTTATTGAAAATTGATGGAATGAAAGACATTCAGATCATTGCATGAAAAGCTTAAACAACGAGAAGACAACAGCTAGGAGAAGTTTGTAATTATGTGCATTCCCTGGCACAGAGTTTAGAGATTTCCTAAGCATTGTTAGCGACATGAATCACAGACCAGTGACTTGATCGGTGCAAGATTAAAGGTAAAGAAAGTTAGTTTTTATTAAATTATTAATAAGGGGCTGAATCACGTAGACATTTTCTGAGCATCCATGAAAAGAAAAAAAGAAGACAAAATATCTGATGCATCAAAATAGAAAAAGCCCATGCCACCGAAACAGGAACAAATTGGCAAACAAACCGATAAGAGTAAAACACTAAAAATTAAGAAGAAGAAGAAGAAAAAGAAGAAGAAGCTCAAATTAAGAAATTTAAATTTGAAAGAAAAAAGAGAATAAGAAATGAAAGGTATGTATATAAAGAAAGATAGAGAGAAAGACATACACAATATAGAGTTTGGTAGCCATTGAATCAAGTTGAATTGAAGAAGAAGTTGAGAGGGAAGCAGCTTCAAAGTCTTTCCTTTTGTTAAAATGAGTTTTTGGATTTTAGAGAGAGAGAGAGAGAGAGAGAGTCGTTGACGCTTTCTTAGTGGACACAGATACATTTATGCAACCCAACCATCCCCTTTTGTAGGAGCCTTTTTCTTGTTTTTTTTTTCTTTTTCTTTAAAATATTTCTTTGCCCCCGTGTGAGCTTCAATTACCTTTTCTTTTTTTTTTTTCATCATCTTTTACTATCTTCTAAATTAATACGCACGGCATGAATCATGCAATCATTTTTTTTTTAATTTTGTGTTTCAATTTTAATATAAAATTTAATAACTCTTTGAGAATTGGTATCTAGATGATGATGTAAGATTTATGAAATCCATTTATGACATTGCTAAGCGCATAAGTAATTTATTTATTGGGGTTGGGAGTTAATAAAATTATGGTTTGATTTTGATTTTAAATGATTTCTTTATATTAAATGATTTATAAAATATTATATGTATCTATAATTTATTTAATATATTATTATTATTAGATAAAATTATTGGTATTAGCGGAATATAAGTTGGTAAAAGTATTGCGGTCAAATCGTTGTGATTAAGAGGATGATGATGATGATTTTAATGTCAAGCTCATCATGATAATTACGAAACGTGGTCGTTACAAGATCACTCTTGTCTCTAGAAGGTGTCAAGATTCGAAATTAGGTTAATTACTGTTGCTATCCGGGCGATTGTTTGGGTGCGCAAGGACTCAGGAGAAAATGCTGGTTGGTCTATCTGAGCAGCTGATATGAATGTGTTTTCGGTAGATGCCGTTTTGACTTTTGATTGTTTTTAGGTGGGCGGACTGGGCGTGGCCGTATTTGAATGGATGACGTATCGCGAATTGCATGCTGACACCCATACTTCTAAAAAACAAACAAACAATGCGTGCCAAAACATATTCCCGAGCCCTCACATCCTTTATCATAGCACCACGAAAACACTTACTATTTCGGTTTTTAATTAAAGTAATGATGGTTTTTGTAATTGTAAAATAGTAGGCATTTACTCCTAACGCTAATACTGATAATATTCTAATTATGTTATTATCATGCTTCACAAAGGCTCGCCCGTCACCTGCCGCTGCCTACTTTCTTTGTAAAATATTGAACGGAGTTGGTGGAACACATTCACTCCTTTTAAGTTTTGTTTTGTTTTGTTTTGTACTGTAGAAAGTTAAATAACCTTATAATTATTTGCATTCCATTATATAACAACTAACCTGGTCCCTTAATTTTGATCCACTTTCTTCTTCTGACTATGAATGACAATTTTAACCATGAGCTTAAATTTAATCGTTTTCAATAAATTAGTCCATGGGTCAAACCCAAATTGAGACTTAGATAAACTTGAGGTTTAATTATTTTAAACAAAATAATATTACTTAAAAGAGTTGGATCTCGGCTAAGCTTAAGTCTAAGCAACTCAGACCCTTATTTAATTAAAAATAAATTATTTTATATTTTTAATTTAAAAAACTTAATAGGGTTGGCCTATTGTCGTCCCTGCTTCCGACAAGTTTTTAAATCTTTAATTTTTTCTTACTCCCCTATTATAATAAATTTTTATTAAGAATATAATTATATATTCAAATTATTAAAAACATATAAGTTTTTAATAACGTTAACAAGGCTTCGTTAAACAATATATTTTAAATAGTATTATGATCTTAAAATAGTATAAGGAAAGTAATATATTTAAAAATAATAATCTAAAAAATACACTAGACAATTTAATCATTTCTTATCTCTCAACTCAACGACTTTAAAATATATAAATTTTGATTTA
>JANIPM010000231.1:11796513-11817749 GCA_027478405.1 Erythroxylum cassinoides
TTTTCCCATTTCATAACCTCTCATCTACCAAAAGCACCAAAGCAAAACATGAATCTATCCACACTTCTTATTTACTACTTTAATCTTGTCTATCATTTCTAATTCAAGAATTTTCATCACTTGTTCTTTACTCATAACTAATCGCCAAAGATTTCTCATTTAATAGTTCTAATCTTCTAAGAAAACTTCGAGGTCCAACAAAAAAGCCCAGACATCACATCTCTAAATGTAGAAAATGACTCAAATAGAGCTCTAGACAAGACAACATTATTGTTGTTGCCACTGAGGGGCCATTATAAAACACCTATCCTAAATTCTCCTTAAAAGATCTCCACACCCTTATTCAACAACTTTAATCAGATTCTAGTATAGTCTTCTCCTTTGTAGTCTTCTCCTTTGCTCTATCTTTCACAATAGGTACCTCAAATTCTTGGTATCTCGATTTTGCCTATTGTAATCATATGACCTTTGATTCTTCCATTCTTGAATCTTTAACAATACCATCTACTCCATACGTTGTTCATAATGTCGATAATTCTACTATACATGTAGGTACTGTTTATACATCCATATTACATTTACCTAAAACTTTTCTTATTCCTAAACTCTCATGAAATCTTATTTTTGTTGGAAATCGAGTGAACTTGGTGTTAACTTATCCTTTTTTTAGTCGTAGTTGGATAATGCAGAATCTACAGATAGGCTAGATCCTTGAAAAAGGGCATAAGCTTAGACCTCTATTTGAGCTTACTTCACTAAATCTTCCTTCAAAACTTGTTCTTGGTACTGTCACGTTTTATACATGCACTCTCATTTGAGTCATCTTTCTACTTCCAAATTAGGGTCTTTAGTCTCTAGCAGTAATCTAGGTCATATTAAGACTAAACACTTTGATTGTTCCCTTGTCAACTATCTAAAATTCATGTTTTACCATTTTCTCTCGATGACTCTATCTCTTTAACAACTTTTGATTTAATTCATTTTAATATTTGGGATCCTACACCCTATGAAACTATGGATAACATAAAATATTATGTGAACTTATCGATGATTTTTCTCACTATACATGAATTTATCTAATGTGACATAAATCTAAACAATTCTCCATTTACTCTCATTTTGGTAATATAATTCACACTCAATTCTCTTGCAATACTAAAGTTTTTCAGACTTGTAATGTAATGGAATACAAAGATAAAAAAAATTCATCAATTTTCTTAATTAATAAGGGACCATTATTTAAAGATCATGTCCAAACACATCTCAACAAAATAGTATAGTCGAACGTGAACATAGATATAGTCTTAACACTGTTTGAGCCCATCTTGTATCATCTTCTTGTCTTGAATTTAAGGAGAAGTAGTCTTTATTGCTGTCTATACTATTAATTACATTCCCTTTTTTTATCATAGATAATATCTCTCCCTATGAGCACTTATTCAATCATGCTCCTAACTATTAGTCTTTTAAAGTTTTTGGATATGCATGCTTTGTTCTGTTACAACCTCACCAAATAGATCTTCCTCTTCTATTCATTCACCAGAATCTACCAAGTCTTGACAACTCCTCCATTGATACTCTTAAGTAAGTCAACCATTTATTCATCTTAAAGACTTCCATGTATCTGAACTTCACACCTATCTCGAGGCCCAACTCTAACTCCTTATGGCAGTAAGCAATGGTAGAAGAATTACAGGCTCTCTCCAACATCAACACTTGGGACTTAGTTGACCCACCTCCAGATAAGTTTGTTATTGATTGTACATGAGTCTATAAAATCAAGGCTCGAGCTAATGGATTAGTCAAAAGATACAAAGCACAATTGGTTGCAAAGAGGTTTACTCAAGAATATAGAATTAACTATAAGGAGACCTTTCCTCTAGTCACTCACCTAACATCAGTTTGTAGTCTTATTATCGTAGCAGTAAGAAGCATTGGGAATTCTTCGAGATGGATGTCAAGAATGCCTTTCTTAATAGTTATCTTTATGAAGAAGTATAAATGCAACCTCCACCTGGGTATGCTTATCTACCTAATAAAGTTTGTCATCTTTGCAAAGCCTTATATGGCCTTAAGCAAGCTCCCCAAGCATGGTTTGCAAAAGTCATCTCCACTAACCGTCTTGGCTTTTCATCTAGTTCTTATGATCATGTTTTGTTTATCCAAAAATATGTTGATGACATGATAATAATTGATAATGACACTGAGGGAATCGCTACTCTCAAACCTTGTCTTCATCAAAAATTTTAAATGAAAGATTTATATCCTCCAAGCTATTTTTTGGTCTTGAAGTAGCTTCTGATGATTCAGGATACTTGTCTCAAGCCAAGTATGCTACTGATCTTATCTCTCATGTTGATCTTACGAACACTAAGATTGCTAGCACTCCACTCAACTTTAAAGATCATATCTCTGTCACTAATGGAACTCTTGAGTGATGGTACACTTTATCAACAACTAGTAGGTAGTCTTATATACCTTACTATCACTTGTCCAGATAATGCTAGTGCAGTTCACATTGTCAGTTAGTTTATGTTTGCACCTCATACCACTCACTTTTTTGTTGTTCTTCGTATTTTTTATTGTTCTTTGTATACTTCAACACATTTAAGGCATCTTATTTCATGGGCTTTACTTCAGTCATTCATCTTCATTAGACTTACGTGCATACTCTGATGCTGACTGGGCTGGAGACCCTCCTAATTGCCGATCTACCAATAACTACTATTTCTTTCTTAAAACCTCTCTTATTTCTTGACACAGCAAGAAGCAAACAATTGTCTCTCGCTCAAGCATTGAATCAAAATACCAAGCCCCAGTTGACACTACCTTTAAACTTTTGTGGTTATGATGGTTACTTGAAGACATCATTGTCACCTTTTCTTCAGTCGTTCCTCTCTTTTGTGATAATCATAATGTCATGCAGATTGCTCATAATGATGTTTTCCATGAACAAACTAAATACATCGAGATCGATTATCATCTTGTGCTTCACGAAACTATACAACTTATCTCAATCTCATTTCAAGCACAAATTACTGATTTGTTTGCCAAATTACATATGCCTCAATGTTTTCAAGATCTTCTTTCCAAACTCAAATTATCTTCTTTCTAAACTCAAATTTGTTTCTTTAGTTAGAATCACCTAGAGTCATTATTCATAGATAAATACTGAGAACATTTCTGCATTTCTTCTTCATTCTCTGTTTTTATAATTTTTAAATAAATTAAAATTGGAGTTATATATATTTACATAACTCTCTCTCTCTCTCTCTAGTATATATATACATATATATATTCAAATTTTACCATTCTTATGAATACAATCATTTAATAATCTATTAAAAGAATAGCTTATTCGTTCAACTTTGTGAGCAATATGACAATTTTATTTACATGTTAAACAATTTTAAAAGTTGAATATATATAACATTTTAACGTTCTCGTTTTATTTTTAAAAGGAGAAGCGTAAATAGTCATTCTACAAGTTACGCGCTTATTGACAAAACCACGATTACTCACCATGGTGGAATAAATACGTTAATCCCACGGAAAGAAAAGAATCTCAAGGCATTCTTGAAAATTATGCCTGAGTAAAAAAATTGGGGAACATTCAAAAATAATTTATTTACCAAATAAATACCTAAAAAATCCGGAGAACCTTGAAACCTCTACCTTAATTATCTAACAAAATTACCCTTTTTTATTTTTTTTGTCAATTGCTATTTATATATAGCAAAAATTACTAGTGAACATTTTCATAAAGGGCAGAAGTCATTATAGGACCTTACAAAAACAAAATTCAGTCCATATTGACACTGTAAACAGATATAATATTAGGTTATAAATAAATTATTCAGGTAGTAATCCCAAAAAAATATGATATAACATATTATACAAATAAAAATCTATATATTATGCCAAAATGACCAATCTTATGTACTAAGAAAAGTATAATCCAATGCCTTAAATTAGACAAGGCACTCTGTGATCTCTTCCAAATGCAGCCAGAGAAAACATAATTTCTGCATCAAAATATAATAAGACTTACTAATTTTGGTGACATTCAAGAAAATCCTTTTCGAGTTATTTCCATTTCCATGCATTTTTTTCACTTCTTAATACACAGAAAACCCGAATGCTCCAAACAGTAAATATCATGGAAACTTCAAATGCCAGTCTCTTATTAAAATATTATTCATCAAAGAATCAAAACTACCGCTAGAACCATAAATTAGGGGCATTGTAGTAAAAAACAAGAACACAGAGGTAATTAATGACTGAATAAGAATTGCTGAAAATGGTGCGAATTTAGACCTGCAAAGCTGTTTAATAGTAGATAAAACAACAACTTCAACAATAAGATTTAGGCAAAACAACAACTTGTATGTCCCTTTCATCATCAGAATCCCTCACTATCTCTCTTTTTTCAAGTTTGGAATGGAAAAAAAAAAAAAAGAAGAAGAAGAAGAAATTGTAGTTGGAAACAAAAATTATCATAATAATAATAATGCAAGAATGTATCTTTTCTCCATGTTTCTTTGTCTAGATAGACAATGATATATACCTAGACAAAGGAAGAAGGGCCTATAAATAGGCAACTTTAGCTTCTTTGGGATTCTAAATTTTCCGAAAGCTGAAGTTGCCGGAGCTTGTGATCATATCTAAGAGGTCTGTGAAATTTTTTTGAAAAAACAGTTTCTGTATCTCTATGTAAAAACGGAACATTTCTATACATTGCAAGTGCATGGTTTTGTGGTTATATAAGATTTAGCAAACAAGTTTCTTTAGATTTGCTTCCATATATAGATGACTTCTTCTTTTTTCCCCCCTTTTCTGTTCTTTCATGAGTCAAAATTCATATATACTGGTCAGAAATTCATCTGCTCAGTGCTCAAAGAGCTCAAAATATATAAATCTCTGACTTCATCGTGTTTCTTCCTGCTTTAGCTTTCTTTCTCTATTTTCTTTTCTTTCTTCTCATAGATCCTTCTCTTTTACGTTCTCTAAAGCATTGGACTCAAGGGCTTTCATGATTATGGTCCTTCAAAGTATATTTTCATGATTGTTTCTCCAGCCTTGTTTTCTTGATCCGATCTCAGTTGATGCGCACAAGAAACAACGAACTTGCATATAGCATACAAAAATCTGCAGACTTAAGATCATAAAGATAGGATACAACTTTGGTGACATTTATAGATGCACTAGCTTAGATTTGTTCATTCTTCATACGTACCGTTTTATTATTTTATCGGAACTTGCATCTTGAGCTTCTTTCAGCTAAACATTCCTTCAGGATCTGCTCTCAACTCCTGTGTTTCCCTGTTTCTCATGTTCGTTTTCTTCTTTTACTAAAACCCTTTTATGAGGAAAATCTTTTTCCGAGAGAAACACAAGATAAATGACCAGATATATCTTGTAGCTGCATACGAATCTATAAGAATCCGTTCATCACCAGAAAACATGGATTTAAGTTTAATATTTAATGAAATCTAGGCATACAGATGTGCTATTAAATCCATAACAGGAATAATAATCTGTCACTTAGTTCCTTCCTGGCTTCCCATCTGTCATTAAATGTCCCGGCAAAAATTGTTCATTGACTTCTCCATTATCGACAGAGAGTAAGAATCAAAATGTTTCTTCTTAATCATATTTTCACGCTAACCAAGGTAGCAAAATCCTTTTCCCTTTTTCTTTTTCCGATACGTTGGTGATTCGAAGATTAAATCATGCTTGTTATGAAAATTTTACGGTTGAATGAATGAAGTATTAAGTAATTATCGGAGTTAATTAATTGTACAGGTAGTGCAAAGAACCACTGAGATGGGAAGGGGAAAGATTGAGATCAAGAGGATTGAGAACACAACAAACCGACAAGTGACCTTCTGCAAGCGGAGGAATGGATTATTGAAGAAAGCTTATGAACTATCTATCCTTTGTGATGCTGAAGTTGCACTCATCGTCTTCTCAAGTCGTGGCCGCCTCTACGAGTACTCTAACAGCAAGTAAAAATTTCCTTTTCCTTGCATCTTTAATATTTGTATCTAATTACCCTTCAATTATCTTGTTAATTATGATATTTGGTTCTGATTATCTTATGAATGTGTTCATATTCAAAGTGAAGGGAAAATGTACTTATTACAAATGTATTGTGTACTTCTTTAGATTTGTCTCATCTACAATATGGAAATGAGACATTTTTTATAAAGAAAATTAAAATAAATTATTAAAAATTAAAATAAATAAATCAATTGACTGACCTATTTATTATTGTTAGAAATAATTTAAAACTTTTAATTTATTAAATATACTAGTTAATAAAATATAATGAATTAGTTAATGTAGAAAGTTCTTATGTGACAAAGATTAATGATCATAATTGATTGTAACTTATATTTGTAATAAATTAAAATTTTTAGTGTTAAATTAATATTTTTGTGCTTCTAATTAATATGATAATATTGAATAAAGTTTATATAATTTACCCTATTTTGGTTCTTTTTTATTGTTCTTTATGAGGTAAGAGTAGGTCCTATTTTGGTTCATTTTATTTTTCATAAAAATAAAAATAGGTCCTATTTTATTATTTATAAAGATAAGCCCTAGGCGGGTGCCCACCTTACCCTTGCCTAGGGTCAGGCCTGTAGGATAGAAGCAATAATATATATACTGCACCCCAATTTCCTCATCACCTTTGTAATCTTTCTGGTTTGATGTCAAAGAGGAAACATAAACTTTAGGTTTCTGATCATTGGATATCTCTAAAAGTGATACATTGTTTTCTTCATTTGTGCTGCCGTTAGTCATGTACTATCTCTTTAAATACGATGCACGGCTTGGGACGTTCTACCATGGAATCTTTACTAGAATCTTGGCAAAGTCTGTCAGTTAATCACCATTCATATTGAGAATGAGGAAAACCCCACTATTTTTGAAGTTTATTCAATACACACTATACATGATAAGTACTGCAGTCTTGATAATGAGATTGTCACTCGTATGCTTTCTTTGTACACAAGTTTAAGATTTTTACTTCAGAAATTAACCACTTGGGCACTTCCTACTACATACATAAGGGTTCTCTGAGCTAAGATTAGATGATTCCAAATGGATGATTTACAGAAAATCAAAAAGGTTACAGTTCTCATAGATTATCTAATGATTGTTCAAACTTCTCTGTGCATTCCGTTGCTAGGTGTTAACTAATTAGATGTTGCAGTTCTCAACTTTCCAACTTTCCATTTTCTCTCAAACCTTCTGTACTCTGTCCACCATATAAATAATATAATTGTATTGTATGTGGTAGCTCTATCCACTATATCTAGTAACATAACCAAGGATCAACCACCACCATAACTGAAAGAATTTAATATTCTCTTATGTTGTATTATCATGAAAAAAATTTCCAACAATTTATTGTTAAAAATGGGCTTTACATAGAAACAATTGAATTTGAATAATATTTTGTGATTGTAGTATAATATTAAATTATTTTAGATGTCACATAATTAGTTTTAATTAGAAAACATTGTGATTGTAGTGATATCATATTATTTTAGATTTTACATAACTAGTTGCCACAACGTATATGTGATTGTATATATATATATAACAAATTAAAAGTTTGTGGGACATTCTAAAATTTAGAGTAGACTCATACGTTCCTATTCAATTTTTACATTTCATTCTTTAATTTTTATCTTTGATATTTTTAAAAAAAAAATGGGTTGTCAATAATAAAGAAGTTCAACCAAAATATTCTTTTATTTGTTAGTCCATGCATGTTCGTGTTTCCACTGAACTTCAACACTGGATGAAAGTAGTCATGAATGAGTGTTGTAGTTCGTAGTTCAACAGTACATGTGTTCCCCTTGCAAGTTATAAAGCAGACAAAGGTAAAAGGTCCACACTTATTGCCTGAGGATATTAGATGGCTTGACTATGTTGTGTATCGCCGTTGTCTTTTCTCCATGAAAACCCAAGGAACATACTTCGACTCCCACGGCCAGTGTTGCTTTTGTTTGTCCAATACCCACGTCCCAGCCTTCCACCAACTCATACTTCTACTCTTTTCACTGGCTTCATTTGGCCCCAATTCTCAATTTAGCGTGGCACTAGGTACAGTTTCTCCACATGTTAAATCTCATGGTTTTTCGTTGGTCTAGAAATTAAATAAATGTCCATGACGACTACATCGATAGATGCAACTTTTTATATGGATTTAAGGGCAGTATGGATATAGAAAAACGGAAAAAGAAGGTTAAAACAGGAGATACCAAAGACGACAGTAAAAGCTGCATTCCTCGTTGCTAGGTGATGGTTTGAGTGTCTGTTCTTGAGTATCCCAACTTTTCCTCCTCTATCTTCTGCGGTGTAATCCGTGAGAATCAGTGTTTTTAACTTCTCCATAATGTTTGCCATTTTGGTTGGGTATGTACTATGTAGTCCAAGTTTACAAAGTCTCTTGTGTTTCTACTTTCAGCTTTCAAAGCTTCCCATATCTTTTGCTAAGGGGAAGTTAATCTATGGAATCTCTCTCCCAGTTCTGTCCACCCAAAAAGGTTTTTTTTTTTTTCTCTTATCTGTTTCATTTCTTAGGTTCAGTGTCATAAATGAGTAGGGAACAGGAAGGATTTCTTAGATTCTTGGTGGGGATTTCCAACTGGCAGAGAAGAGTTCCAAAGCAAATTATGTAGGTGGGGATTCTTCAACCGTTCATGTTTTGGGACATGATGTGCGAGTGCTTGAAAATAGGAGAGCTTTTTTTTTTCCCCCGTAGAGGTCCATACGTCTGCCCATGCACGTATGTAATACGATGGTCAAATAGAGAAGATGCCTATTCATATTCCTGTTATATTATATGCAACAAATATTATCACTTTGCCTATTTGGCATTACCACTACTTTCAAAAACACTTGTCAAGGAATTATACTACGCATGTAACCATAAATATCATAGATCACCAACAAGGGATAGTAAACTTAACCCATAATTTACATGACACTATGTATTTAACTAAGGTAGGTACTAGATGATACATCTATCATTAATAGAATTATATAAGGTAAGTAATAGATGATAAATCAATTTCCATAATAAAAATTGTATGAATACTACTTGAATCCCAATTATTATTATTAAAATTTGCTTAATTATCCACTCTATTATTAGTAATTACCTATTTTGGTATCCATCATCACCCTTGCTGTTTTATTTTTGTTAGTGATATGGTTTATCCCATTCATACTTCTTATCCTTATCATGTACATGATATATTTCTATTTACGTTAAACTCTTCTTTATCTTGTACATAGTTAATTAGATAGATTCAAACCAGTAGTCTAGTGTTATACAAAGTGTTCTTGTACTTGTATATATATTGTTTTCACCATTGCAATACATGTGAAGCTATTCTAGCCTCTGTACAATCACATAGTATCAGAGCCATTGTTTGCCAGATTGTGCAAATACAACAAAATTGTGTCTCAGTCATAGATTGAGCTCTAGAAGATATTGTGATTAACGGCAACGAAGTTGTTGAAGGTTGAGTTGCCTGCACAAAACACGTACTTGGTGAGTCCAGATCTCCTGTCCAATTTTATGGTGTCCTATTCTGTCCAATGAATCTCAGCCATTTATTTACGTGGGTCCCGTATAAAGTACGCGTGGGTCCCGCGTGGGTCCCGCAAAATAAATGGCTGAGATTTTATGGACAGAATAGGACAGAGTAAAACTGGACAGAGGATCTGGTCTCGTACTTGGTAGACACTTTTAACACTGTTGACGGTGATGCAGAGCAAAACGCTGTTAACAATGATGCAGAGCAAGAAATAAATGCAACAACATTGCAGCAGCTACCGACAACACTATAGATCTGTCTTCAATCATGAACATCTCTGAAACACAGAATCAGTTAGTCATGGCAAATCAGTCTTCTCCCATCCCCACCAATATCCATCATGCCTTCTCTGTCAAACTGACCATGAAAAACTATTTATCCTGGAAAACTCAATTCTCTCCACTGTTAAACTACCAAAAACTTATTGGGTTCATTGATGACACTTGCCCACCACCACCGAAAACGATTCTGTCCTCCACCAATCCCCCTCAACCAGTTTCAAATCTTGTCTATGAAGAGTGGTTTAGCAAAGACCAGATGCTTCTCTCATGGCTTTTATCTTCTCTCACTAAGAAAGTGTTTCCCTATTTCATCGATCTTGACTCTTCTTTTGTTGTTTGGCAAGCCTTAGCTCCACGTTTGGAGAAGTCTCTCAAACCGACAACTGCAACTCAACATCAAGTTACAAGAACTCAAGAAAAATGACTTATCTGTTTCTGAATATCTTTGTTGATCAATTGAGTCTTGCGGGAAGAACTCTCACAACAGTAGAGTTCAATGCTATTGTTAACGCAATTTTTTAGTTAAAGATCTTAGCCCTCTTCATTATTTCTTGGGTGTTGAAGTTCATCCTCATCCGCAAGGTCTCATTTTGTCTTAACACAAATACATTGCTGACCTACTAGCTTGTACAAACATGTCAAATGCCAAACCTTGCAAAACGCCTATGGCTGCTTGTCCACCTCTCACCAACCATCCCTATCTTCCCCTCCTCAAGATCGTTCTCATCTAATGGTTCTTCACCCTTCCACAATGGCCAAATGTCAAACCTCCTCTGCTTAACTTCTCACCTCACCAAATTATCTTCAAACTGAACCTCACACTTACTCATCCGGAAATTGCCTTTTTTGTCAACCGATTATGTCAGTTCATGCAAAATCCTAATGAGGATCATTGGAAAGCGACAAAACGCTTACTTCGATATCTCAAGTATAACAGTTCTTATAGTGTCCTCTTCTCCGAGAGCTCCTCCACTACTTTGCAATGTTTACTAATAGTGATTGGGGTGGGTGTCCGGATGATCGACGCTCCATGAATGGCTTTGCCATTTATCTTGGGAATAATGTCATCTCTTGGGCGTCCAAGAAACAACCTACAATCGCTCAATTTTTCACTGAGAGTGAATAAAAAGCCTTAGCCAATTATGTTGCTGAACTTGTATGGCTTACTTCGTTACTTGGCGAGCTTGGCTTTAAGCCTGCAACTCCACCAATCTTGTGGTGCGACAATATTGGGGTAATTTACCTAAGTAAGAACCCAGTCTTCCATGCTCGAACTAAGCATGTGGAGTTAGATTACCATTTTGTTTGTGAATTAGTCTGCCAGTAGAAACTTCAAATTCAATTTCTTAAAGGTTCTGATCAAACCACTGACATTCTTACTAAACCGTTGGGTATTACGCTATTTGATCGTCATAAATCCAAGCTACGGCTTCTCCCTATTCCACCATCAGCTTGAAGGGGGCTATTAGTGATATAGTTTATCCCATTCATACTTCTTATCCTTATCATCTACATGATATATTTCTATTTACGTTAAACTCCTCTTTATCTTGTACATAGCTAGTTAGATAGATTCAAACCAGTAGTCTAGTGTTATACAAAGAGTTCTTGTACTTGTATATATATTGGTTTCACCATTGCAATACATGTGAAGCTATTCTAGCCTCTGTACAATCACAATTTTTACTCTTTATTTTTATTTCTATGTAAAAAATAACTATTGATGAAAGTCAATAATTGAAGCTCTAAAAATTATCCTTTAATGATTTTGGTCAATCAAACAATTCAAGTAAAATTGACTATTACCATTAGTCTGAGTAATAGATATTCAATTGATTTTAATATCTCATTCAATCAATTGTTGTCATCTCATAACTTAAATTTGTGTTTACTTTTAGAAAATTCAATTATGAAATAATTCAAACGTTTTAAAGTTGCTACTTATTTTTATAAAAGGCTAAGCAAGGCAAATATTAGACTATAAACAAAAAAATATGGTCTTAAACTTTCTTCTTTAAAATAAAGTTTGTCCTTAGAATTCAACTATAATATAAAAAACTTTAGGTTTTGTCTTCTAATCTTCTCCTCTAATTCTTGTATAGCCTTTAACTTTTAATGATTTCTCCACAACACTTTAATACAGAAAATCATTATATTCTTTAAAACCAGCTTCTTGAGATCCATAATTCGTATTTGGCAAAGCTCAAGTCTTCTTGTAATTTTAATAGAGCAAAATTTATTATATGAGATAGATCATACATGAACCTTATATGTATTGATACATGAAACATGTCATTAACATTAGAAAATTTTGGTGGTAATGCCAAACATAAGCTACATATACTCTATCCATAATCTTAAAAGGACTCACGTAATAAAAACTTAGCTTTCCTTTGTTTTCAGTCTTTCTCTAATTCATTTTAATCTTTTCTACAATCTCTTAAACCACCTCTACCTCCACCTACCTCCTCTTGTCCATATTATCTCAATAAATAGGGGACTTGCACTTTATATCATATTGCATCATAAGGTGTCATCTGGATACTTCCTTGATAATTGTTATTATAAACAAACTCTACCAATACCAAATTCTTAGCTAATGCTCTTTTTAAATCTAGCACACAAGCTCACTACATATCATTTATAATTTGTATTGTCTTCTCTGATTGTCTATCTATTTAAAGATATAAGCGTTGGAAGCTATATTGAGTTACATGTATGGATTCTTAATATAGATGAGGAAGAAGAAAAGCAAACGGTTAAATGGATAAACTTTTTATTTCTATATTTTCATTTTGCATCTCCATCTTATAACAACTTATTAGAAGTATTTTATAGGCCTACTTATCAGCTATTAATAAAAAAATATACAAAATAGATTTCTAAACAATAGGCATTATATCTTAGCAGCCTTTAATAAAATATCTAGAACTTTCTTTAGAAAATTCCAAATAATTCGAAACTTACACTATTTAAAACTAGACTTAATAAGCTTTAAATCCATACTTGGTTCACCAACAAATCATCTATTTTCCTTCCTAAAAGATCCCTTACATTCATCATTACTGAAGACGAGAAGTCATGTTTAATTTATTAAAAAATTCTCAACACCACTTGTAAACTTTACTTCTTCACAACTCTAACCATCTCTCTAAGCTACTGAAATCTATCTTTCTTAAGGGTTTTGTAAAAATGTTGGCTATTTGATCAAGAGTTTTGATGTATTCTATCTCAACCTCCTTAAAGGTAATGTTATCCCGAATAAAATGAAACCTTACATCTTTATGCTTGCTCTAATTATGAAATATTGGATTTTTCATAAGAGCGATGGCCAATTTATTATCCACCATAATTTTAGTCACATCTTTTTTTAGAAAAATGAAGTTTGCCTAGCAATCTCCTTAAGTTATATTGTATGACTTGCATTGGAACTTATAGCAACATACGTTGATTCACATGTTGAGAGTGTTATCACTGACTGTTTCTTTGAACACCATGAAATTGTATTTTTTCCAAAGAAAAATTTAATCCCCGTAGTACTCTTATAGTCACTAATATTACCTACATAATCACTATCATAATATCCTTTTAAGTAAGCCTTATTTGAAGAAGTATAAACAATGTCATAATCAAGAGTACCTTTTAAATATTGAAGAATTATCATTGCGACTCGTATGTGTTCTTCACTTGGATTCTCCATAAATTGACTCACTAATTCTACGATAAATAATATATCAGGTTTAATACGTGTCAAGTACGTTAGGCTTCCTAAAAGGATTCACAATGTCAAGTACCCTAGGTTTATTTTGCACTCCACCAGAGTATTCAAGGAATTATAATCTATTATCTTTTTATAATCTCTCTTGCATGTGACTCTCAATAGGCAAATATTCTGTCAATCCATTGTTTTACTTCTATCTCCAAATAATATGACATAACACCCATATCACTCATCTCAAAATTATCATGCCTTTCCTTCTTAAAATCATCACACACTTATGAATTATTTCTAGTAAGAATGAGGATATCCATATAAACGCACACAAACAAAATATCATCTTTCTCTTTTATAACATAAATTGCATATTTATGAACACATCTTGAAAAATCATTCTCATAAAGATATTTTTCAAGGTGACTATACCAAGCTCATAGCACTTGTTTAAGGTCGTACAATGTTTTCGTCAACCTTAGCACCTTATCTTGATGACCTTCATCCATAAATCATTTTGATTGTTCTACATATACTTTGTCTTCAAGGTTTGGGCCATAAGAGCAACCAATAACCGTATTATCTCTAAGTGAACAACATAATTTTCATAATTGGAACCATGCTTTTGTTTATAACCCTTTACAACTAATCTCTCCTTATACCTTTCAATTTCTCCTTTCACATTTTTCTTTAAGTTGTAAACCCATTTAACCCCAATTGCTTGATGACCACTTAGTAGTGTAACAAACTCCTAAGTGTCATTTTTCCCAATGGAATTCATTTCTTCCTCCATAACTTGCACTCATTTCTTATCTCTGACAACCTCTTCAAAACATAAAAATTCATCATATGCAAATACACAAAAAGTATTCTCACCATCTATTCTTTTAGTAGCACTATAGATATCTCTTATGTTTCAAAATCTTTGAGGTTGTTTGCTTGTTGAGGAATAATTTGAAGTGGAAGGAGTTAAACTCTTGCCTTCAGTCTTTTAGTTCTCATTCTCGTCTTCTCCTAAATATGGAAGAAAACTATACGTCTGTTCTTCTTGAACACTTCAATCTCATGAGTCATCTTCCTCAAACTTCATATCTCTATTAATCAGATCTTTCTTATAAATGGGGTTGAAATATTTGTGCCTTTTAGAGTTATTGGCATAGCCAATAAGCACCATTTTCTTGCTCCTATCATCAAATTTTGTCCTTTCTTGTTTAGATACATGAACATAACCAATAGATCTAAAAACTCTTAAGTGGCTCATACTTGGCTTCCATACACTCCATGCTTTTTGAGGAGTTATTGTCTCCAAACTCTTCATAGGTGAACGATTTGAGAGACAAACTGCATATGCAATTGCTTTGGCCTAAAACTCCTTAAGCATATTCTTACTTTTTATCATCATCCTCACCATGTTGAGAATTTTCTTATTCTTTCTCTTTATAACCCTATTTTGTTGTGGTTCTCTTAAGACTGTCATAGGACGTCAAATACTATTTTCCTCATAAATACCTTAAAAATTGAACTCTCCACCTCTATCAGTTCTCAGAAATTTAATTTTGTATCCACTTTTCTTTTCAACAAAAAGTTTGAATTTTTTAGATGTCTCAAAAAATTCATACTTATTATTTAAAAAATAATGTCTTCCTCGTGTAATCATCAATGAAAAGCGCAAAATATGCGCACTTACCGAAAGATTGTGGCTTGATACAACCATACACATATGTTTGCACAAGTTGTAGAGGCTTAGTTAGTCGCGAAAGTGATGCCTTTGGAAAGCTCTATTTTGCATGTTTTTCGAGTAGACATGCCTCATTCTTTCACCACATTCTTTACTCTTTGCATTTTAAGTCCTTCAAAGTTAGGGTGCCCAAATCTCATATGTCAAATCCATAAAGGATCCTTGACATAAGCTTGTAATCACTTCACATTTTTCATTTTACATTTAACATGAACAGTAGATTCTTTGTCGTGGCAACTTTAATAACAAGTCTATCATCTCGATTTCGAAGGTATAAATAACTATTTTCCATTTTTACTTTGTACCCACTCTCTTAAAATTGGTCAACGTTCAAAATATTGCTCTTCATTTTTTAGATGTAATAGATATTGTGGAGAATTTTATGGTCTTCATCCTTTGTGGCCAAAATTATCGAGTCATTTTCCTTAATCTTTACCTTTGTATCATCCCCAAAACTAACATTTTTGGTCCCTTTTGCATCCAATTCTACAAATTTGCTTCTGTCTCATGTCATGTAGTTGCTTACGCTATTATTGAGATACCATGTGATATCTTTTTCTATAGAGCCTTCCTTTTGAGAAAATAAAAGATTATTACCTTCCACCTCCTTATGCTCGATAAAGTTCGTCTCCTCTTCATAACTTTTAGTTTGACATTCCCAAGAATAATGATCATTCTTTCTACATGCATAACACTATACTTGGCTTTTATCTTTTCTCCAATTATTATTTCTTCCCTGTCTATGGCCTCTTTGAGAACTCCTGTTTCCACCTTCATGAAATAAATTTTGCTCTCCTTTTCTTTGACAATAGCCACGACCTTAGTCACGACCTTAACCTCTTCCTTCTCTATCATTTCCCTTATAATTAAAGGAAAGTTTTGCTTGCAAAACTTGCTCCACCTGTTCTTATTGGGTCCTCTTCATTCTTTCTTCATAAACCAACAACGATTCATTTAACTTGTCGATGGTCATGAACTCTACATCCTTTGATTCTTCAATTGCCACCACCACATGATTGAATTTCACATTAAGAAAGCACAAAACCTTCTCTCCTACTCTTGCATCTTCCATCTTTTCATTGAGCCACTTCATTTGATTCACTACCACCAATATTCGAGTAAAATAATCTTCTATGAACTCATTCTCCTTAATCAAAATTGACTCAAACTAAGCTCTTAGAGTTTGCAGCCACACCTTCACCCTATCAGCTTCGACTATGAAATTCTTTAAAATTTCTCTTGTATTATTGGCTCTTGTTGCATTAGCTATCTTCTTGAACGTGTCATCATCTAGCTCTTGATGAATAATTGAGAATGCACTTTGATCTCTCTTTTTTGCTCATTAACAAGCTTCTAGTTCAACCACGGTTGCAGTACCCTCGTATGTGAGATATTTATATCCGTTCTTAACAATGTCCCATAAGCCAAGAGGCCCAATTATGGCCTTCATGCATAGATCATAATTTGTTTTAGTTAGTTGTGGATATCGAAAGGTGATATTAATTTTAGTTATCATTTTAACAAAGCTTTAATACCATTTTGTTGGAAGCTACAGTGAGGTACAAGTATATATTCTTAACATAGATGAAGAAGAAGAAAAGAAAAGGTTAACTTAACAAACTTTTTGTTTCTATATTTCCACTTTATATCTCCATCTTATAATAACTAATTTCAAGTCTTTTTATAGGTCTAAATATTTTCTATTAATAAAAATATATATAATAGAATTCTAAATAGTAAGAAGCATTATATCTTAGTAGCCTTTTAATAAAATAGTTATAACTTTCTTTAGGAAACTTTAATCAACCTGAATTTTCACAAACAAAAATGTTTGTTTATCTTCCCAAAATGTCCCTTACATTCAATGTTGAAAAATTCTCAATAATAAGGTCATATTAAAATTGAACTTACACTATACAAACTCCTCTAGAACTTGGCCATGTAACTAATGTCCTCGTTCTGGTGCGATAAGAGTAGAAATCCCATGGAGATCACAATCTTATGTACATATTATCCCAATAACATATTCAAAGAATAACTCGTCTTAATGGATAAGAAGTGTGTAACCTATCTATGATCACTTGCACTAACTTACGTGGGCTTTTTATTGAGAATCCTGAAACAAAATCCATTTTAAGGTGTTCTCAATTCACTCAGATTCCCGTACCTCCACTGCCCTCCTAATCTAGTTTTTAAGGGATCATCCACCAGCGAAGCTTGTACATAAAATTCTTCGTTTCCGTTACAACATCAAAGTAAATATGAACTTTTCTCTTCTTAAACCATGTACAATGGAGTAATTAAAAGAAAATTGTATTGGCTTCTCATTGATCTCTACCCAACCAAACATTAGGAACAAGAATATGTTTCACAATGGCAATTCTATGGAAATAAATAACTTAGACAAGTGAAATTAAGATGAAAGGAAATCTGCAAATCATATCTCATTTCTATAGTACTGTTGCTTAATATCTTTTCATTTCATAGAAAACTGTGCAGGAAAACTTCGTAACCTTTTTTTCACTTTCTCGAGAAAATTGAGACTTTGGGATTTGCCTCATCTTACTTCGGCAATACTGTTTGTGTAGTGGTGGTTTACTAGTTGTGGCATAGAAGTAAAAAATAGAGGGGAAAAAAAGAAGAAGAAAAAGAATCATGTTTTAGAGGACGATCCATCCACTCCATTGTAGTACAACTGTTGGTGGTGGGTTGGTAAGTTACGAAAAAGATCTTCAAACTCCAATCCAACCTCAGAATCGTCTTAAGGGTCGTAGTTAAAGAAGTGGGGGAAAGTCATGCATGCCTTGTGTTGACTTCAAATCCCAAACCTTGACTATGTTGAACGGTTGATCTACATGAACGTTTCGTCAACGCTGTCACTCAACTCTATGGTGCCAACAGTCTGTTCCTTCTTTCCTTTGCTTCCCTACTTACTCGTTTAGTCTCTCATCATTTTGTCTATTTTCAGTTTAGTTTAAATGCTCTTCTCGATGCAGCTTCTTTGTTAATAGATTTCTTGAAAACTAGATTAAATAGGGTGAAAAATTAGGGTTGCAGAGGTATGGAAATCATATTTGAAATATACTCTTTCGTTAATTACTTTTTATTTAATGATTTCATGAATAATTTGTTTTGACTGGCAGCATAAAATCAACCATAGAGAGGTACAAGAAGGCTTGTTCAGATAGTTCAAGCTCTATTACAGAAATCAATGCTCAGGTATGACTATGATCCACTGTTTTGAGAGTGAATCCTAGGTTGCTCTGTGCAATAATCATAACCTTGCTTCAAGTAGACCGACTCCTTTAATCAGTTCTTATGAGGTATCTTTATTTCCAGTAAAATTATTGAGCTCAAAGATCTTTTAATACATCAGAAAGTATACATGCAAGCTTTGGACTACACTGAGGAAAACGCCTTCAATTTTATCTATGAACTAACCTTAGGGCTTAAGCTGGTTTGAATATAATCTATATCAATATTCTTTATACTCGTTGTACATTTTCATAGAAGTAAATCAAGTCTAATACATGTGTTAATTTCCTGCATTATGCAGTATTATCAGCAAGAATCAGCAAAGCTGAAGCAACAAATTCAGATGCTACAGAACTCCAACAGGTGGTCTGTTAACATAGTTAGTACTGTTTTCCTGTTTCTGTAAACAGTTAATTATCGAATTAAAAATGAACTATCAGTTCAACCATGTTCATTAATCTCAAGTCCAAACATGTTAATAAACGCATTTTCCTTTTATGCCCCATGTACAGTTCAATGACAGATATGCAAATGTTGCTATATATAAGTAGGAAAGAAAATGCCATCATCTTAAGCAAATGGAACTACTTTCATATAGCCAGCTTTAGGGTTTTTATATGCATGACTGATACTTTCGTGTTGCATTGAAGGCACCTGATGGGTGATTCCTTAAGTGCTTTAACCGTGAAGGAACTAAAGCAACTGGAGAATAGGCTTGAAAGAGGCCTCACCAGAATCAGATCTAAGAAGGTAATGCTTTAAACAATTCAAAGCCAGATACACAGTATAACTAACAAGAATGCATATTTACATATATGTACAGTATGGGGCATATATATGCAGCTTAGAAGGAACATCTAACATATGGTTAATCATGATGAAACAACCCTTAAACTTATGAATTACAATGATAGTATTATCGTTGTATGATTTTTGCTAAATTTAGTGAGGGTGGTCCAATATTTGGGATCCCATGCAGGACCTTAAGTTGTCTGTTATCTTTGTGTGATCAGGTATCATGTTATTGCTCTTAACGCTTCTGATTAATAAACCAGAAAAAGAGTGTTTGAGATGCTTAATTAAGTTTTAACCAGCTTGGCTATCCAATTTCTGCATTGCATTTGCCGATTTGCCTATTGTTTTAATGTTGATTTTTCCTCGGATTTATGAACTGCATCAGCATGAGCTCCTACTAGCCGAAATTGACTATATGCAGAAAAGGGTAATATCTTCTCTTACAATATTCATTTCAGCAGATATTTGGTCTAAACCTTAAACATCTTATCCGTACAGAAATTTTTGACTTAAACCACTGTTTTTCATACAATGTATAGGACATTGAGCTGGAAAATGAAAGTATTTATCTCAGAAACAAGGTATGTACATAGTAGTACTGTAAAACTTTCACTCACAAGAAGTCACCAAATTTTGGCCACTTCAAAATGAAAAAAGCAAAGACTTAAATTAAAGGATAATATTGAAAATGTCAGATAGCAGAAATGGAGAAGCTTCAGCAATCAAATATGGTGAATGGTGCGGAGCTGAGTGCAATCCACGCATTGGTCTCCAGGAATTTCTTTGGTCCAAGTATGATTGATGGTGGAAGTGCTGCAACTCTCTACTCATCCCACCCTGACAAGAAAATTCTCCATCTTGGGTAAACCATTTTTGTTCTCATTACTCTACTTCTCCACAACATATGAACTAATGATTCCCAGCTCCATGAAAGTGCACTTACGGTTCTCTCCAAGCAAGTATTTTAAGAACATAGTTAAGTTGATGTAAACACATTACATAAATATAGAGAAAATCAACATTTAATGAAGGAATTAAGAACTAACACTGTAGTAAGCTTGATAGTTTTAATAATCTGTACTAAGAAAACTAAAACTAATGATGAATTCCCTTTTCTTTGATTCTTGCAGGTGACAAGCAGATGGAGATGGGACTTGTATTCACGCAGTATGATGTTATATGAAAATAAATGTTCGCCTGCCAATTCCTCTACTATATATAACTGGTTCATATTCTAATTGATGTGTGTTTTACACTATTTTTTAATGCAAATGTGTATTGCATATTGGAATTACTGCATAATTATCATCTTTTATCAGTTGATATTAGTCGATGGGTAATCTTCGACTATCTAGCTCGATTTGGAAATGACGTATATCCATGTTAAGATGTGCTTGACCGTATCCATATGTGTAAACACACCTGTTATTAATTTGCTATTTTTATCAAAACTCTTTTGGACAAAGATTTTACCTTTGTTTAATAATGATTCCAGATGTATGTCATTATATACTACACATGTCATATATATCATTTACTTCCGGTCGAAATTAAAAGTTTAGTTGAATCATCATGTAAATTATATTTGATTAATTCATGTTTGGTGTTTATTTTGCACATAATTATTATTTTTAATTGAAATAATATTTCTAAAAAATTAGGAATTTTTTTTTTAAATTTAAATATTAGAATTTTTTAAAAAAAATTCTTAAACTGTAGATCAAAATCTATATTTTTATCTTAAACTATTTATATGATTTGACTTGTAGTTCATCTGCTAATTATCATTTTTTTCTGGTCAAAGGCTCTAAGATATAGCCTCATTTTTACCA
>JANIPM010000231.1:11882827-11904926 GCA_027478405.1 Erythroxylum cassinoides
TGCTAATACAATCACAGTACAATTACAGTCATAGCACAGTAAATATCCATCCAGTCAAAAACATTGCCAAATATCCCATCCAGTATGCAATGCACATGTGACTCTTTTCCAGTTCATTTCAGTATTGTGATCGAGCGCATAACAGTGATCAGTATAATTTAATACTCCTAACCCGTCCCAATTTACTAAAATACCCTTCCCATCAGAGATGGGATGTTACATCTATTGAAAAGTTTGACCAGAGCATTAACTTCGGTATGTGATAGCTCAAGATGCAAGCCATTTTAATACAAGATGGTTGTGAGATTGCACTTGATGGAGTGGAGAAAAAACCAGCAAATATGGCGTCAGATAAATTCACGAATCTAGATAAAAATGTTAGATCAGCCATCATATTGAATCTCTCCGATGAGGTTTTGCAGGAGCTTACTGGTGAAAGCACAACTAAAGGTATGTGGGACAAATTGAAAGTTATATACATGAAGAAGATGGTAGAAAATCAGCTTTATTTGAAACAGAAGTTGTACATATTGAGGATGATAGAAGGTACATCTTTTCTTTCACATCTGGATAAATTTGATTCTCTTATTTTGGACATGAAGAATGGAGATGTAAAAATTGTGGATGAAGATTAAGCCATATTATTGTTATGTTCCCTTCCCCAGTCATTTAAATATTTTTGTGATACTATGATTTATGGGAAAGAGTCAGTCTCATATAGTAGTATTAAGTCTGCATTAAAGTCAAAAGAGCAGATTGATAGGGACATCACTGGGAAGACTAGTGGAAGTCAGGAAGAAGGACTATTCATACGGGGTAGATCTAAAAATAGAGATTTTGAAAGAAGTAGATCTAAAGGCAGATCAAAATCCAGACATAGAAATAAAATTTGTAAATATTGCAAGAAAAGGGGGCATATAAAGGCTGACTACTATAAATTGAAATATAAGGAGAAAAATAAAGTTAAGCAGAATAACAATAACACCGTCGAGGCTAGTGTAACAGCAGATGAGAATGAGGGAATTATCTTTGTAGCCACAGAAGATAAAGTTAGGTCTAATAAGGAGTGAATTTTAGATTCGAGTTGTTCTTACCACATAAGTCCTGACAGGGAGTGTTTTTCCATTTATGAGTTATTGAATGGTGGAATTGTTTTGATGGGTAATAATGCTGCCTGTAAAGTTATTGGTAAAGGTACAGTTCGGATCAAAATGTATGATGGTATCATTAGAACACGACTGACGTTAGACACATTCCTGATTTGAAGAAAAATCTCATCTCTTTGGGCACTCTCGATTCTCAAAGGTGCAAGTTCTTATCTAAAGGTGGAATTTTGAAAATTTCTAAAGGTACTCTTGTATTGATGAAAGCTTACAGGTCTGTTAGTTTGTATGTTTTGCAGGGATCTACAGTAACAGGTGCTGCGATAATCTCTACTGATAGTGACATTACCAAATTGTGGTACAGGCGTTTGGGACATATAGGTGAGAAAGGTTTAATGTTGTTAAGTAAGAGAGGCCTACTTTGTGGTCAAAGTACTAGTAAAATGGACTTTTGTGAGCATTGTATCTTTGGAAAGCATAAACGAGTCAGTTTCAATTCTCCAACTATTCACAAAACTAAAGGTACTTTGTATTATATTCATTATGATCTTTAGGGGCCCTCTTATGTTCCATATAAAGGTAGTGCCCGGTATATGTTGACTTTTATTGATGATTATTCAAGGAAGGCTTGGGTGTATTTCTTGAAACTTAAAAATGATGTTTTCTTAACCTTTAAGCAATGGAGAGTTTTGATTGAAAAGTATATGGGAAAACATGTTAAGCGGCTACGGACAGATAATGGTTTGGAATTTTGTGGAGGTGAACTCAATGAATTTTGCAAGAATGAAGGAATTGCTCAGCGTCAGAATGACTCCGCAACAAAATGGAGTTGCCGAGCATATGAACCAGACTCTTTTGGAAAGGGCTCGGTGTATGATTTCTAATGCAGGGTTGGCACTTGATTTTTGGGCAAAAGTTATTGCTACACCTTGCTACATCGTCAACCGCTCTGCTTGTGCTCCTCTTAATTTCAATACTCCAAAGGAAGTTTGGTCAGGTACTCCTGCTGATTACTCTACTTTAAGAATATTTGGGTGTCCAGCATATATGCATGTAAATGAGGAAAAGTTAGAGCCTAGGGCTAAGAAATGTATTTTCCTTAGTTATGCTTCAGGGGTGAAAGGATATCGTTTATGGTGTCCTGATCCCAAGTCGCCTAAATTTGTAATTGGTAGGGATGTTACATTTGATGAGTCCTCTATGTTGTATCCTAGAAAGAGTCTTATAATCCTTACAATTTAGAAAAAGAGGATAGTATACAAAAATAGGTGGAGTTAAAGATTGGTAGTTCAGGTCCTTCATAGACGTCTACTACACATCAGATAGATCAAACTGATGAACCAGGTCCTGATCATGTTCAAGATTAACCAATAGAAGAAGAACATTCTATAGCCAGAGACAGACCAAGACGATAGATTTGACCACCACAGAGGTATGCAAATTGAGTTGCATATGCTTTATCAATAGCATAGGAAATAGGTTGAGACAATGAACCTTCCACATATACAGAGGCAACTTCAAATGTTGATGCTGATAAGTGAGTGGTGGCCATGAATGAAGAAATAGAATCTTTGCACAAGAATGATACTTAGATTCTAGTGAAGCTGTCAAAGGGTAAGAAAATTGTTGGTTGCAAATGGGTCTTTAAAAGAAAAGAAGGTACTTCAGGTATTAAAAATGTAAGGTATAAGGCACGTTTAGTTGCAAAGGGTTACAATTAAGTACAAGGTGTTGATTTTAATGATGTTTTCTCACTAATGGTGAAACATAGCTCTATTCGTGTATTACTTGCATAGGTTGCCATGTTTGATTTGAAATTAGAACAACTTGACAGGAAGACAACATTCCTACATGGCGAATTAGATGAGCATATTTATATGAAACAACCTGAAAGTTTTGAAGTTACAGGAAAGGAAGACCATGTGTGTTTGTTGAAGAAATCCTTGTACGGATTGAAGCAGTCCCCAAGACAATGGTACAAAAGGTTTGATTCATTTATGTTGGATCATGATTTCTCCAGGAGCATGTATGATAATTGTGTTTACTTTCGAAAGTTAGATGATGACTCATTCTTCTATTTATTGTTATATGTTGATGATATGCTCATTACTGCCAAGAATGTCACAGATATTCACCATTTGAAGGCCTTATTGCATGGTGAATTTGAGATGAAAGATTTGGGAGCAGCAAAGAAAATTCTTGGCATGGAGATAAGACGTGATCGAGGAGCTGGTAAATTATTCTTGACCCAAGAGAATTATCTCAATAAAGTTTTGGAGAGATTTGACATGCGAGATGCCAAAGCAGTTAGTACTCCTCTTGCTAGTCATTTTAGACTATCTACTGCTCAATCACTACAGTCACAAAAAGAGGAAGATTATATGGCACGAATTCCATATTTTAGTGTCGTCGGTAGTATTATGTATGCAATGGTATATACTTGTCCTGATATTTCACAAGTTGTTAGTATCGTTAGCGGATATATGGCCAATCCTTGCAAAGAACATTGACAGGCGGTGAAATGCATTCTCAGATACTTAAAGGGTACTTCAAACTTTTGTTTGGAGTTTGGTAGAACTAGCAACACTTTGGTTGGTTTTGTAGATTCAGATTATACTGGTGATCTCGACAGACGAAAGTCTCTGACAGGTTATATATTTTGCATTGGAGGTTGTGCCATTAGCTGGCTACTCTACAATATGTAGTGGCTTTATCTACTACTGAAGCGGAATATATGACAGTTACTGAGGCTATCAAAGAAGCATTATAGTTAAGAGGTTTATTTGGAGAATTATCCCTTCATCAAGGGGTTACTATTGTTTATTGTGATAGTGAGAGTTCTATTCATTTGACGAAAGACCAAATGTATCATGAGAGGACAAAACATATTGATGTGAAGTATCATTTCATTCGGGATACTATTGTAGAGAAGAAGGTCCCTATTCAGAAGATCAACACTAATGACAATCCTGCTGACATGTTTACGAAGGTTCTTCCAATTTACAAATTAAAGCAGTGCTTGGACTTGATTGGCATCTATAGTTGATGATATAGCCTTTTTGGGGCATTGTCAGAGAAAGGTGGAGCAGATCACTAATTGTTCGGAACTAAGTCAAAGTGGAGATTTGTTGCATGAGCATGCCTTGACCCCTCCAATAAGTCTAAAGTGGTTGGCTATTGGTTGCATGCCTCTTCCATTTAAGTCAAAAATAATGGCCACCGTTGCATGCCTTGGCTTCTTTTCATTTAAGTCAACAATAATGGCCATCGTTTAGATAAATTTTGGACAGATGCTTGAGACCTCAACTATAAATAGAAGTGATGGTTGCAGACTTAAATATACTCACTCCTTCCTCTTCTTTTAGTTACCAAAAACAACACAAATCCTCTCATTCTTTCTTCAATTATTTTATGTATATTTAATGAGTTTTGAAAGCCTTCTGTTTTGTTCTTTGTACTTGTATACATTTTCCATATATTAGTAAAATTGTTCACCCCCCGACTGTGGACGTAGGTCATATTGACTGAACTACGTAAATCTTTGTGTTCTGTCCCATTTTATTTTGTCTACCTTTATTTTTGTTACTATTTTTCGGGCTATTAAATTCAACCAGTATCCGATCCAAGGGCATTTTACTTAACACATTATATTCCTTTGAGGCTTTACGAATCTTAAATTCAAAGTACCCTTTTTACTTAGGTTCTAATTATAAAGAATTGAATTAATGTTTGCTATCTTAGAACATTACCAAAAAAAAGCATGAATGATTTGATATAATTGGACATTATAGAAAAGTGAGTTAATTTTATTCAAAGGATTGAGAAACAAGGGAGATTATTTCAATTCCAAGTTTGCATTAAGATGTATTAAAAAGGAACCACCTTTTATGTAGAAGGCATTACAAATGCAAAATATTTATATAATAAGAATGAGACGATGATTGATGTAATAAATGATCTAAATTATGACATATTCAATCTACTTACGGATCAACTTATTAGTCGAGAAATTCATAATAACTTTCTTGAATTCGTTTTCTTTATTTTAAAATGGGATTAAGAATTATAATTTTTTATCTTTATTTTTTAAAGAATAGATTTTAGGTCCTCATGTAATTTTTTTATTTAATTCATAATATTTTCCTAATACATATAATTCATAATTCATTTTTCTATTACTAAAGAGAATGTTTAGGATGTAAAGGGAGATTAGTGTTCATTATTAGCTTTGTAAATAAGGTATAAAATATTATCAACAAAACCAATTTCTAAAGATATTTTGTAATCTCCAGTATCAAGGTTTATTTCTCATTAAACTCTCCATTTTTGTATCTCTTCTAGTGACAACGTCGCTTGTCTCCCATCAAACTCTCTTTTTGTTTCCATATTTTCAATTTAACAGAATTTTTCAAGCAAGCTTAAATTTGACCTCTCAAGAGGAAATAAACTTGTTCATTCTAATAACCACTTTACTACACAAAAAGCATTAGTTACGTACGTGTTTGCTTGTGACAGGTTGATAATTAATATCTCAACAAAAGGTTAAAGAGCAGAATTTATTGGTACGTCCAGTACGCGTATACAAGAGTTTGAAAAAAAAACTTATATCACATAAAAAAACAGAAAGTTCAACATTTGATTCTGTTATGCTTCATAGTCTCATCATCACAGGGAAATAGCATTTAACTTTTATCTCCTAGTTTTATCTTTTCCATGGTGAATTTATTTGATGACAAAATAAGACATGCTCCATGTGAAGAACATATAAAACCATTGTTTTAAAAATCGAACCGATCATTGAACCGTTTAAAGGAAAGGTTTAAGGTTTAAAGGTCTAACTGATATTAAAAAGTTATAAAATTGGTATATAATAAATAAGAAATAAAAATTATAAGCATAAAAAAAGAAAAATATTTATGAAAATCTACCAATATCTATATAATAAATTAATAATAAATCTAATTTAATTATTCAAAGATCTCAAAATTAAACTATTGATATGCTCTCACATTATTACTTAATCTCAAATGTTTATTCAATAAATATTAAGTTATAGAAAAAGAAATATAAATTTAAGTTGTAGATTTAACAAAATTATAAATACTAACATTAATAGTTGGTAATGGAAAACAAAATCCAACGGGCAATAACGAACGCTAGCGTGTCAGACGCACAACAAGTTGGTACATAGAAAGACTCTCTTTTCCATTTATAAATCATCTCTTTTTAAAGTTTGAACCTTTCACTTCTAAATTTTCAAGCCTTCTTAATTTTCATGTTTTTCTTCCGTCTTTTATCACCGTCTACAAGTCGTCCCTCTTTGAAGTTTGAACCTTTCATTTCTCAATTTTCAGGCCTTCTCGATTTTCATTCTTTTCTTCCATATCTTTATCTCCGTCACAAGAATACAGGCAACTAATTTATTATCAGATTCTTCACTTTCAACTTCATCTTTGTCTTCCATTAAATTTCACAACTTTAGCTGGATAGTTTTTATGGAGAGGCTTCCAATGGAGCCAATTTAAAATCTGAGATCATTCAAGACTTTGGAAGGAGTTTTGGGCAAGTGGTGTGTATTTGTTCTCGGGCCCCTTTTTGATTCTTGGTTATTAGGCCTGAATTTATGTTTTTGCTTTCTAGGTTGTGAATCCTTATTATTGACTAGTTTGGGTGTTAGAAAAGAAGAAGAATAATAAGTTTTTCATGGTTTAGAAGAAATTGGTCGGTTTGTTATTTAACTGGCTGGTTTGTTAGCTCAAGGCTTAATGATATTGATGATGACCTTTCAAATTAGATTTGTTTCCTTTTTATTGCTAACGGGTTAATTCTCTAAAAGAAATAAAATCATAAGATAAATGTTGTCTTTCTTGCATAAATCTTCCTTATGAACTTACCAGATTTATTAGAAATAATTCCATAATATCTGGAAGGATCTTACAAATCACAATTAGTTCCGTGATATGATCATTTGTCTTAACATCTAGATACTGGAAGATTTTATCAAATATGGTATTAAAGATTCAAAGTCAATTCAAGATATAAGAGAAGCAACGACTAGTTGAAGAAGATGTCTACTTAAGGAAGAATCACTACTTTTGCGAAAATAGATCAGACTCTTGAATTATATCAATAGCATCAATACTCTTGAAAGTGATATCATTATCAAATCTCTTGTGATTTAGAAAGTGAAAATTTCTTTTCGAGAGAAATCAGTAAAGCTTATATCGAGCAAACTTCATTTATTGAGAGTTTGTAGAAGCTAGCTAAATACTACAAGTTTGGAAGGTTGGAGAACCTTAAAAAATATATACCCGTGATCTTGAAGAAGCTCATCAAATTAATACCTGGGATTTTAGTGAAACATTCAAGTTGGATAATTAGGGACTGGATGTAGGCTTAAGTTATAAGTCGAACCAGTATAAATTGACTGCATCCTTCTCTCTCTTCTTTTGACTTTTAAATTTCTGCATTTTTTTATGTGTATGTGTATGTGTGTTTATTTCGAAAAGAGGCTCCTTCACTTTATAACAGGCTCCTATTTTCAACTTGCAAGAGGTTCTTTTCAGTTTTAACAGGCACCTTCTATTTTAAATTGTTTTGACAAGATTTATCATTTAACAGGCTCCTATTGTCTAATAAGCCCTTATAGTTTAACTGACATTTATTGTCTGGCAGGCTCTTATTGTTTTAAACTTTAACAGGCCCATGTCTTTTATCTCTTGTGTAAGTTTGCTTTATCATTTAGTATCAGAGCCAGGTTTTACCGTTTTGTATTTTATAGCACGTGATAGATCATGAAAAACTTTTTGAGAAGTTTTAAAGGATAATCATCTCAAGGCCTCATTAGTTCAATGGAAATAACTACTCATATTAGAAAGAGAGAATGACCATATATCTCCAATATGTAAATATCGAAGTATGGCAAGCCATCAGAGTTAGAGCTACACTTCCCACTATCAATAACGTAGAAGTATGAACTGACATTGACAGAAGAAATGCACAACTAAACGCTAAATCTAAACATCATCTTATATGTGCATTGTTTCCATAAGAATATGAAAAGATACCCTGCTGCTCTACAACAAAGGAAATGTGGGATAAACTTCAAGTCACCTTTGAAGGAATGAATGAGGCAAAGAAACATAAAATAAGTTTTGTAATGCATCAATACAAAACTATTGGTATAAAAGGTTGACAGTGAAGTATTTCAAAGAAGTTGAGAAGTCCAAGAGTAATAATGCATCTCTAAAAGTAACATTAAATCATTGGAATCTGTGAATGAGAATTTGGTTACTAAGAATATGTCTCTTGAGGTTGAGTATAAGCAAAAAGTTTCTAAAAAGGAAGTACTGGAAGAAAGAGTAGCTGAGTTAGAAAATATGCTACTAAAAAATGATTATGAAAAGTTGAGATAGTTAGAAGAAACAATCACCACCTTAGAACTTGAGAAAGAGAAAAGTACTAGAAAGATCTTATCTCTATAAAAAAAAGACTTGACAAATTTTGTTGATGGAAGGAACAACCTTGATTCATTGCTTGGTAGTGGTAAATGTGTTGGGTCCGTGTTTTGCGTACTCACCGGGCTCTGATTCTATTTGACCAAGAGACATGAAATTTCATTTGAGCTTAGGAATCGGATTTTATTATGGGCCCTAAGCAGATCAATTTTATTGGAGGATAATTAGGATGAATTTATCAAGATTTGTTCGGAGAACATTAATATAAGTTCAATTCGAGTTTCCTTTTGTGGTGAGGAATCCTTCCCTCGTAAGATGCACCTCCAGATGTCACGTAGGACGTCGGACCCGCGACTCACCGGGGAGGGGTTCCAACAAAATGTGTTTTTGATAAGGCTAGAATAGGATACAATGAAAGCAATAATATCATGACACACAAGAACTTCTTCGTCAAATCCAGTAGTAGTTATACTCAAAATAGCAAGAACCTGATACATGGTAGAAATTATAGCAACTCTCATTCATTTGTTTTGTGCTTATATTATGGTAGACATGGTCACATTAGTCATTCTTGTAACTTTCGTAGAATGAGGAAATTATCTCAAATGTATGTTTTGAGCCTAAAAGTTCATACTACTAACTTGAAAGGACCCAAAAAAATTTGGGTACCTAAAATGATATAATATTTTTGCAAATATGCTTCAAAAAAAAGACATGAAAAATCAATGGATAGTTAATAGTGGGTGTTTGAGACATATGACAGGTGAAATATCACATTTAAACTACATTGAAAGAAAAGATGAAGTTTTGTAGAAAAATTCAGATAAAAAAGGGATACTGCGTTTCATCAATTTGGAGTGATCATGGAGGGGAATTTGATAACAAAAAAATTTGAAGATTTTTGTGACAAAAATGGTAAGGTGCTGGGTCCTCGAGCATGGTATGAAAGGTTAAGGAACTTCTTGCTTGAGAATAATTTCGAAAGAGGAAAGCATTAATGTAGAGGGAGAGTTAAGAGTTAAGAGGAAGATATATTTTTACCTGGTTTATTCTTACATACTTGTGATATTTTTTGGCCATTTAGTTCTTTTCTCTCTATTTTTTTATAATGACAAAAGGGGAGAATTATGTTATATATTCGATATATTTTTATTGAAGATTAATGATATACTTGTATAACTGTCACTTGCATATGATGAATCTGTGATTTTTTTGATATGAAGTCCTTATGGTAGAAAGGAAAGGCTCCTTCCAATCAGTAAGAACTTATAAAGATGACATGTATATCTTAGACTCCTGTCATTTCTTTGATTTTTTAAGGAAAGGCTCCTTCTATTCAGTAAAAGATTATAAAGCTGATAGGTATATCTCGAACTCTTGTTTGAATTTTGAAAATATATCTGTTATTGGTTGTCATAACCAAAAAAAGGGAGATTGTTAGCTCAAGGCACAATGATTTTTATGATGACCTTTCAAATTGGATTTATTTTCTTCTATTGCTAACGAGTTAATTCTTCAAAGGAAATAAAATCATATAATAAATACTTCCTTTCTTACGGAAACCTTCCTTAAGAACTTACCTAATTTATTATAAATGATTCCACAATATTTGTAAGGATTTTACAAATCACAATCAGCTCCATGATATGATCATTTGTCTTAACATCTGGATATTGGCAGATATTATCAAATATAATATTGAAGATTCAAAGTCAATTCAAGATATAAGATAAGCAACAGCTAGTTAAAGAAGATGTCTACTTAAGGAAGTCATTGCTTTTATGAAAATAGATCAGACTCTTGAATTACATCAACAACATCAATACTTTTGAAAGTGATATCATTATCAAATCTCTTATGCTTTAGAAAGTGAAATTTCTTTTTGAGAGAAATCATTCAAGCTCATATCGAGCAAACTTCATTTATCAAATATAGTATTGAAGATTCAAAGTCAATTTAAGATATAAGAGAAGCAACAACTAGCTGAAGAAGATGTCTACTTAAGGAAGAGTCACTGCTTTTACTAAAATAAATCAGACTCTTGAATTGCATCAACATCATTAATACTCTTGAAAGTGATATCATTATCAAATCTCTTGTGCTTTAGAAAGCGAAAAATCTTCTTGAGAGAATTCATTAAAGCTCATATCGAGCAAACTTCATTTTTTAAGAGCTTGTAGAGGATAGCTAAATACGACTAGTTTGGAAGGTTGGAGAACCTTGAAAATATGTAATTGTGAGCTTAAAGAGGCTCGTCAAATTACTACTTGAAATTTTAGTGAAACATTCAAGTTAGATACTTGGAGACTGGAGATAGTCTTGGGTTATAAGCCGAACCAGTATAAATCAACTGTGTCCTTCTCTCTCTTCTCTTGACTTTTAAATTTTCGCATTATATTGTGTGTGTGTGTGTGTGTGTTTATTTCAGCAAGGGGCTCCTTCACTTTATAACAAGCTCCTTTTGTTTTCAACGTGCAAGAGGTTCCTTTCAGTTTTAACAGGCACCTTCTATTTTAAATTGTTTTGATAGGATTTATCATTTAATAAGCTCCCATCGTCTAACAGACTCCTATCATTTAACTAGCTTCTATTGTCTAACAGACTCATATTGTTTTAAACTTTAACATGCCCCTACCTTTTATCTCTTACATGAGTTTGCTTTATCTTGTTTCTTATTCATAAAGGTTAGAAGTAAAAATCAAATTGAAATTCAATCCGGTTTGTACTTAATCTAGTTGAACCAGCCGGTCCGGTCTGATTTTTAAAACATTGTATAAAACCCTACAAATATAAGGTAAAAGGATACTAGTATCTTTATTAGAATTGATGTGAACACGGCTAGAAACCATATAGAGGTTTAATTGATATGGAGAGCCAAGGAATTTAAATTAATCACGTTATATGTTGGAATACATTTTAGTAGCCAATACAATTTGTAAAGCATGTCAAAAATAGCCCTTTAGGAGGCAATTAATTAGGCTATAATATTTTTTAAAATTTAAAACACTGGATATTTTCTATTTATTTGTATATGATATCTTGTATTAATATATTCATATGATGATATTGTAACAAGATTAAAACATATAAAAGTCAAAAATAAAATATATATAGCTTTTATTGCTTATGCACTTAGTATATACTTAACATGAAAAGAGTGTATAATTGTCATTAATAGATATAAGAATGTTTTTTATTATTGTTTTGATAAGTTAGCAAAAGCTGAAAGGATACATTCTCAATTTTATAGGGAGAAAGCATTATGTTCAATGGTAAAATGATGCTAATATTTATTATTATTATATATGGTATATTGATTGTATTTCATTTTAATTTGTATCATGATTTATATGTATATTGTAGATTCCCTATGTTGATTGCTCCAATTGTAATGAGAAGATGAAGTTATGGATATCAAATACTAAGACTAATATTTGTGAACATTTTTATTAATGCTTTAATATGAAAGTAAATATTTCAATTATAGTTTTAACAATGCCATTATTGTACAAATTTTTAATAAATAGTCAAATTATTGGTGTCTTGTAGATATTTAGTATTGGTAAATGAGATGAAGGTTTGTTATTGTAAAAAATTATATTATACATCTTCTGTTTGTTAGGATATGAGTCTTATTCACGAGATTCATTGTTGCTCACAAGAGATGAGTGTATATATTAAATCATATAAATAATGCAAATTTGACATAAATGTAATATTTTCATTTTTATCTTTATTTTATAGGTCCCATATGATAACATATCTTGGGCATCTGATGTACCTTGCTCTATTATTGACAAAATTTCATATATCCGGTCAACTTTTAGAGTTGCTTTACCTGAATTTGTATATAGATTATGATAATGTATCCTAACAATGCAATATTGTTAGTTAAATTGGAAGTTTGTTTCCAAAAAATTAGGAGTTAGAAGACAATTGTTCTTCCTCTATTAACTAAAAAACTTTGGTTGTTATGATAGTTTGAGTAAGTTGCATAAATAGTGGTGATGAATGTTACAATTTATACTTTTGGAATCTACTTTTAATATATGTTTAACCACTTACATAACTCCACAATGTGGGCTCTAAATATTGTAGCAAAACAAAATTGTAAATAGTCCACATATTTTTCTTAACTATACTTATATATCATTAGTAAGTTTACCACCATATCATATATAAGAGCAATATTATTAGAAGAAACCACTGATGTTGTATACAAAAGTTTGTTATTCTATAAATTTCAAAGTTTAGGTGTTTATTTAGGCCTCATATTATTCTATCCTGCAATTTTTTCACTTAGTTATTAGATTAAAAAGTATAAGATGCACCAGCATTTCATATACAAAATGTACTTTAATAAGTAAAATTATACTTATTGGCACCTGCTTGATGCATTATTTTTGAAAAGCAATTTGAGGTAGTAGTTTATGTTTAATCCTTCATGTATATGTCTCAATTACTGTACCATCCTAATACATAAGCATCTAAATGATTCAAGGATTCTCTCCATTAAGGAGGGAAAACCCAAATGTAGATGATTGATATATATTACCGCAAGTTCATGGTGTAGGTATAATTAGCGCTGACAAATGCAGGTGGATCCTATAAGGACTATAATTACTAGTACTTACCATATTTCTATTATCTAGTCTAACAAATTATGGTGATAATAATTGATCAAATTTAAATTTAAAATAATAAAGCAAATTAAATTAACAATTGTCTAACGAGAAAAAAATTAAATTAAAAAATAAGAAAAAATAGTGATACCTAGACTTCAAATCCCATAAGGACTTTCTCATGTATTTATGATTTCACTATTTAATTTAATCTATAGTTTATTAGACCATGAAAATTCCTAAATTATGTTAATATATTTCTCAAGACTATTGACAACTAATCCTCAATTGATTAATTGAAATCTTATTCTAATTAAAATTCATAAGATTGCATTAATCGATTCGTAAATTTTACTATTTGGTTTGATCATAAAATAAAGGAATTATGTCAACTTATTTGTATTTTTCATGCAACTCCTTTCAATTATAGTAGATACATTCATGCAAAAGGATTTCTTAATCTCAATTGTATGAAATCATATAATATTCTAAACATTTAATTCAAGATTTAAAACACATAATTAAATCGCAATGAACTCAGCGGGACTTTATTTGGGATGTTGTTGTTGTTTTTATTGTTAAATAACAACGAAACTAAAGAATGAATTAAGTTAAAATAAAATTACTATAAGGTCTATCTCCAGGTTTTTCCAATCTAATTAAATTAAAATAAAATTACTACGGGGTCTATCTCAAGGTTCTTTTAATCTAAGTACCAAAAAACGTTTTGTTCATAGTCACAAAAGACATAACATCAAAACTAAAGGAAAATCAGAAAACTAAAAGAGACATAATAAAATCTCCTTTGATCTTCATAAAATTCACTTTAGATTAATGGAAATCCACTTTGAATGTACTTCCTTACTTGTTTTTGTTCTCTCTATCATTCTAGATCATCATTTTGTGCTTTCTTAAGCCTAACTTGAGCCTCTTATGAACCTCCTAATAACTCCCCTTTGTTTTTTCTTTGTTTTTCCCTTTTAAGCTCAAAATTAGGCTTTTTGGAGTGGAAACAGTCACCCACACAACTATGTACATAGTCATATTCCTCAATCTTACTTTAATTATTTAAGAATTACACGAAAACACGATTCTAGAGATTTATACAAATATGGACATGTGTCCCTCAAGGATAATGTTAATATTTGACTTTCTGACTTGATTTCATCTGATTTCAACTCCTTTTAACTCAGAAGGCAATTGAGACCTAAAAACATAATATGAATAAATGTAAGTACCAAAACCAATAGAAACTCTCTAATAAACAAATCAAATGCACTAAATATAGAATTGGAAGTATAGTCTATTTGGTATTTATCAAACTCCCTCACACTTAAGCATTTGCTTGTTATTAAGCAAATTAATTTCGTTCCTTTTAACTTCATAAGAAACAACTCCAAGAAACAATTCAACAAAATAAAGATATCCATCAAGATTATTCATTAATCATTTAATTGCAAAGTTCATTGAATTCTTAAACGTTTAGTTACTTTTATCAAATTATAAATAAGTCAAATTCCAAGTATAATTCTTCAAATTTAAACTCAATCAACACTATTTCACTAAATGCATAAAGTGAACATACATAAGAAAAAAATATTAAAGCCTTTAAATACTTTCATTCCCCTTTATTAAAAACAAAAGACTATATTTAAACATTTAAGATCATTTAAAAGCTTGTTTGAAATGACAATTAGCCTTTTGATGTGAGGGTAAATACCTTATTATAGACACCTCTAGTTATTAAACTAGGTTACTATCTCAAATGGTTATTAGCACCACTCTTTAACTTTCACCTTTTTATTGGTACAAAGCTAGTATAGTGAAACTATTTATGCTCATTTATTCACACACTGGGGGGTGGGGATGGAGACAAAAATGCTAAAACAGAATTCATATTTAACTTAATGTATGTACAAATTATACAAAAAGAATCATAATTCAAATCATGTATCCATTCTCAAGTTAATGAAGTAAATTGAAATCAACGTAATCATCAAATTTGATAAATATTTGCTTAAATAAATCAAATCATAATTAGAACCAAATTTATAATGAATCATCTTAATCAACATCATCTTTTTTTAACAAAATTCCCAAATTATTTGTTATTAAGCTAGTTATAACAAAAATGACAACATGACAGCTAAGTCCTTCCTCTACACTTAAGTTACACATTGTCCTCATTATACAAAACATGCAAGAACAATAAAAAATATGAAAATAAAGGAGGATGTGAGGATAACTAGTACTCCCCTGATAGTAAAAGATTTATAGTCTTGTCCAAGATTGTTAACTTTCATCCAATACTGGTTAAATTTTTTTACACTAAAGCAAGGGGTGATGTTGCCTTTATAACCTGTGAAACTCTATCAAGTCTTAAGTAACAATTTTAGGACCATCAAATTAAAATTATGAAAATAACTAAACTACTAATGAAAATCCTATAAACTACTCGATCAAAACAAAAACACCTAATTGTTGGGTTATCTACTAACTAGTGCTTCTTTATGAGTCTTATAGCTGAACTTCTCAATAAGATCTTCTTTAACTATAGATCTATAATTAGTAGCTTGCTTCCAACTATTTTTTCCATATAAAGGTATAATAGCCTGCAAATAGGTCATATGTTGTAAGATAATAAAGACATAAGATATCATATTAATAAAACCAAATAAGTCCATTAATGACCTTTTTAGTTAAAAAAATTGTCAATATAACAAGGAATAACAAAACTCCTTAGATTTTCAATTGACTATCACATTTGTTTTGTATGAATTAGGAGTCCTCCGTACTTAGGATAACTGTCGATGATTCCTCGATAGCTTCCTTATTTGACTTCTCCTCTTCATCTTCCGTTATCTCTGCCTTCTCTTCTTCCATCACTTTTTGAATAGCAACTTCCTTTATGTCTTCAACCTTTAGCTCCTCTTTACTCCACAAAGTTATTGTATTCACATGTTTGCTCAAAGTTAGCTTAATTTATTTAGATAAAACACTTGGTTCTTTGGTGTTATAGAGGATAGACTTGGTTGACGCAATAAATTTTATAAGAGCATCTTCAAGATGTTAATACTCCTCTTGCTACTACTGTTAAGATGAAGCGTGATCATTCCATGCAAAATCATGATAACTGCTACACTTTAGATTATTAATATTTTCATAAGGGGTAGCTTGACGCTGGTTGTCTATGCAAGTTGGATGCCTCCACATATAGTTTGGTACTTAAAATTTATTATTAGAGTGGTTGCCCCCATAAATATCATAACATGTTATAGATATCGGTTGAGCTTCCATATATAGATTACCATACCTCTCGTTCTAAGTTGCCATAAGTGATGACATACCATAATCTCCTTGAGAATATTATCATTTTCATCCTTCTATTGTATTTGGTGGTTATAATGATGAATATCCAAATCCTACAAACATGTCACAAATACAAAATTAAGAGAGCTATAAGGATAAATAAATATATATAAAAAGAAAAGAAATAAAAACTACCTAAAAGAAAATTTAATAAAAATAAAAATTTCCTAATATCACAATCCTTGACAATGGCCTCAAAATTTTGATTGATATTTTACTACAAGTGCTCAATATACTATAATTATCACTTGTAAGTAGGGTCAATACTCCAAGAACTAAAATTATTAGTATTTATCATCTTTTTATTATTTAGTCTAATAAATTATGTGATAATAATTGATCAAATTTAAAATTAAAATAATAAATTAAAATAAATCAATCCAAATGATTGACAACCAAAATTAAACTCATAAACAATCAACAACCAACTACTTACTTTTTAAAATTAAGCTTACGAATAACCAACAACCAACCATTCAGTAGTTAACTCCGAACTCATTAAGTAAGCACACTACCTTAGACTTATCAACTCTCCGGCATACTTTTAGAAGCAGTTCCTGAAAGAGCCCATACACTTCCCAATGCAGACCCATTAATGAAAATGGACACATAACGTAATGTCATTTTCTTCTAAATCTCTTTGCATTAAATGTTTACCTGGACCAAATCTCACAAAACGTAATGTCATTTACTTCTAAATATCTTTGCATTAAATGTTTACCTAACCTTTTAGAATTTCAATAACGAAATGCACATGACAAGAAAATAAAGATCATGAAAATGTAGCTAACCAATAAATACATCAGATATCTCTATTTTTCAAATCTGTCTATATAAACTTATCTTCCTATATATTTAAATAGAAAAGACAAGATGTTATATCTCAAATCCGTAACGAAAAAAATGTATCTTAATACTCTATTTTGAAGGAAGAAATCATGGCCATTGAAATCTATGAAGTAGTCGGCCAAGAAGAAGATGATGATGTAATTATATCAAACTTATACATCAGATCGGTGATTTACCAGATATGATCTGGTATTATGGATTCGACCCTTTTGTTTCTTTCAAATGTATATGTTATTGATTGCATTCTATTTACCATCATTCATACAACCTAATTTTTGTAAGGAAGTGAGAAATACTGACAAATTTCACTAGATATCATTATACTTTTAGATATATACATATATAGTGGGATCAAATAATTGAGTCTTTCTTGCATGCAAACTTTGAAATTAAGTTTTGTATTTTAATGTATTTATTGGTGAATTTATAATCATATTTTAAAGTTTTCACAAGTCATACGCTTATGTTTAGTTTACTCAAGTATGCTAAATCTTAGAATAGTTCCTACTTTTGGTTATGAATTGTCGTATGTAAAAATTCAATGTTGACTATGCATTGTCGTTGCAGTTTCCAGAGATCCTACTGGGAAGAACAAGGACAAGAACTCTCAGGTAGGAGAGAATCTATCAACTTTCAAAATCTTTCTTGAGTTGAAGAAATTCAAAGAGATTGACGAAGCAATTTACTTGAACAGATTTCATCTTCTGCTTACTGTTATCACTCCTTTGAGATATATAAATATCATTCCACTTTCTAACAGCTGTTTACGCCTTATTAAGGTAGTTCATGTTGATTTGTTCTCTGATGAATTCTTTATTGTTTATAAATGTGTCTTATCTTGAAATGGCAAAGTCAAATAAGTCTCTTAAAAGTATCTTGACAGAATAGTCAACAAACAACGATCCTCTCTCACCTTTTACCTATTGGCGTATATAACTTTTTCGAGTACATGTTGCTCCACTTGATTGGTCGGAGAAGGATAGTCTATTCTTTTTTTTATAGTATAAAGGGACAAATTAGACTAAATTAACGCATTACATAAGCAAAAGTAACCACTTGGGCATAACGGTAGAACAACTCCTGGATTCCGAAGGGCGGCTCCTGGAGACATGCAGACTCGGATGTAGAACGCTGGCAAAGGTCGCCAAATGGTCTGCACACTGATTACCTTCCCGGACAACATGTTGGATGCGAACCTCTCAAGACTTCCGTAAGAGCTCCCGAATACCTGACAATAAAAAAGGAAACTCAGTGAACATATTGTGAGGATGAGAAAGGAGAGTAATGACCTCAGTGGAGTCCACTTCGACAATCACCCTCCGATGCCTCAAGTCCCAAGCCAGCAGAAGGCCAGTGAAAACCCTCCAAAGTTCAACTGCTAAAGGCGAGTACCTACTTAGCTTCTACTGGAATCCGCCACACCATTGACCATGGCAATCACTAAGTAATCCCCCGGTAGAAGCCGTAAACACTGAGAGAAGGTAATATGAGTGTACTGAATTTAATTTATCTCATGTTTTATCTGAAAGTGCTGCAGCCAGGTAACGGTTCAGTTCGCAAAGGGCATCCAGTCTGGGTTGTCCAACACATGAAGACCAGTTGTGTATTTTCTCAGCCGTCGGCCCCAGTTCAGCTTCCGAGCTCCAGATCGTTGCGCCGAATCAAGAGTTACACAATTCATACTCCTACATTGTTGTTTGAGAGTGTTTATGGAATTGGGTGATATTAGTGTTATTAGTCAGATTTGTTGGGATTTGTTCTTTTGGGCGGTATCTATTAGAGTTGGTGCGGATTACCTTTGTTTTGCTTTAGGGTTTAGGACATGGGAGCTTCTTTCAGCCCTTATGGATTAAGCGAGTTAGGGTTTGATCTCTTTTATCTGTACATATATTTTTCATTTTATAAAAGTCTTTCTGATTTATCAAAAAAAAATACATTCATAAAACAACTTCCATTTCCAACATCCACAAATCATACATAAACAATTTCCATTTCCAATAACCACAAATCATACATAAACAATTTCTATTTCTAACAATTTTTAATAATTTTCTTTTTCAATAATCACAAAACATTCATAATTTCATTTCCATTTTCAACAATTTTCAACAATTTCCATTTCTATTTCCAATAATCACAATACATGCATAAAACAATTTCCATTTCCAACATCTACAAATCATATATAAACAATTTCCATTTCAAACATCCACAAATCATACATAAATAATTTCTATTTCCAACAATTTTTAACAATTTCCATTTTCAATAATTACAAAACATTCATAATTTCATTTCTATTTCCATCAATTTTCAAAAATGTCCATTTCCATTTCCAATAATCACAATACATTCATAAAACAATTTCCATTTCTAACATTCATCAATCATACATAAATAATTTCTATTTCCAACATCCACAAATCATAAATAAACAATTTCCATTTCCATCAATTTCTATTTCCATTTCTAACAATAAATACATAAAAATTTCCATTTCTAACAAATTTTAACAATTTCCATTTTCAACATCCACAAATCATACATAAACAATTTCTATTTCTAACAATTTTAATTCAAAGTTTCAAACATGAGGATCAAGTTAAAGGGTATGATATAATTTACATAATTTCCAAATAATGAATGACATATCTTATACAATTGTTCATACATATCTATTTATAACATAATGATCAAGTTGGACGATATATTCATAACATGAGGATCAACCAATCAAGTTGAATGATATAACTTCTTTGGAAATGTTTTTTTTTCTTATTTAAAGCTTTGAATCTTCTTTTCATTTATAACAGAGCATAATATTATATACACCATTCTATATTTCGTTCTTAAATATATAAGTTGCTTTTACAATTTTTAATCGATATTAATAAATCTAAGTATAAATGATTGGAACCTATAATTAAAACATATTCATAATTTGAAAACAAAAAAGTTCTTTTTGGGATACATTTATTACATTGCTACTTTCACACGTTATCTATTATAAATATTTATGACACCCCACACATATATATTACCAAATAATTCAAGTTCAACATATTTTATACTCAAATAATTATTTACCCAAAACTAATACCCAAATAGGCAAATACTATCATTAATTACAACTGAATTATTATTAATTTACAATTGCATAATTTTATACTCAACTAATAATTTACCTAAAATCAATACCCAAATACAAAAAATGAAATACCATTTTACAAATATTAAGAATGTGTCAATTAATGATTTAAGTCTTTGCAAGTTTACAAGTTTAATATTGTCGGTTTAAAATTTTAATTTAAGTTGTTTCAACTTTCAAGTTTCAACTTATAAACTTTCAATTGAATCAATTCAATTCATCAACATCATCACATATTCACATGAGGCCGTGCATTTCATTCATCCAAAAACTTATCATAAGTTTCTCTTAATCGGATAAACCTAAACCAATCTTTATTTTATAACCAAACCAGAAATCAACCAAACAATAGTTCAACTCCAATATCCAATCCAACTCACGCAAATCATAAAACCAAGACAACATTGTGAGTGACTCATTTAATTCAACTCCAATATTCAAATCACAAATGACAAAATCGTGATCATTCAACTCCAATATCTAACCCAAATACACACAAATCACAAAACCAAATTTTAATCAATTCACAAATCTAAGATCCAATAGATCACAATCAAAAATGCAATTAAGCAGGAAAAATTCGAAAACTTAAAAAACATACCCAAAAACAATTCACTAGCTTGGGGTTTTGGGTTAGGTTTTTGGGTTGGGTGACAAGTCACAGGCTTCGGGTGTAGATCTGGGTGAGCAACGACCTTCTCTCCTCCTTCAGACGTTCAGTGGCGGCAACGTGGTGCAGTGGTCCTCGTGGAGGAGGGTTGAAGACAGTGGCATCTTTGGGGAACGTGAAGGGAGGAGCTGAGGGAGGATATCTATCCTTTGATGCTGGCATGGATTGGGAAGGACGAGGGAAGGAGCAGCACTACCGGAGAGGGATCAGTATTGTCGGAGATGAAGAGGAGAATGAGAGAGAGAACAACAGTGGTGGTGAGTGAAGAATTGAGAGTCGGTGAGAGAGAGAAAAAAATGAGAAGGAAGGTAGAAGAAAGTTTGGGAGAGTGGAAAGTTGCACAACAGAGATCGGGATGGGGGTTGTTGTTTAGGGTTAAGTTTCAAAAAATTGCAAAAAAGTCCTTGACATTTTCAAAATTTATAATACCAACTGGTATGTAGCCGATATTTTGGATATCGGCCGGTACTAAACGAAAAATGCTAGTATTGATTGATATTAATGGGTGGTACGAAATGAACGAATACCGTTCCGTTTTCTAGCCATTATAGGCTAGGACGAAATGGTATTTGTTCCTCTAAACTCACCGATCGTTTCTTTTAAACTGTCATTTAATTTTAAAATATATTTAATTTATTCTGTATTTTATCAAATTATACGCATTTGAAATTGTAACTGCTCCAAAATTAAGGATTTCATTCGATCTAACTTATATAACTAGGCTAGGCTCATTTTAAATGCTTATTTTTAGCTCTTAGGAAAAACTAATGTCTTGTATTTAGTACTGTACCGATTTAAAAACAATATAAAATAGATTGTACCATACATGACTACTCTATTAGGATATATTGTAAAATTTTGGTTATATAGAGATAAGAATC
>JANIPM010000231.1:11929876-11945237 GCA_027478405.1 Erythroxylum cassinoides
AGAGTAGTGGTAATCTTCTAGGTTTTTTTTGGTCCATTCTCATTATTATCAATAGCAGGTTTTAGCCCAGTTTTAAAATCCTAACCTAGACCAGTCAACTCATTTCCATATGGAGCAAAATATAATGAACTCACAATCAACCTTCAAAAACATATCCGCAATTCCAACTAACATTGACATCCCAGTAAATGCCTCTAAATCTGCATCTAACAATGCTGAAAGGGAAAAGAAAGGTAAAAAAAAAAGAGCAAATATTAGAAGAGAACATGAGTCATTACCTACTTAGTTCTTCAATCAGAGCACGTGTATGTTTCAGATCTCCAAAAATCCAACCACCTATTCACCTCATTGCCAAAAGAATTGGAGTGAAAGCACAACTCATAGAAAAGAAAAAGGGTGAAAACACCTGTTAAAAAATGGTAAATTTAGGGTTCAAAAGTATAAATTTAAATGAAATTAATTTTTTTTCTTAAATTCTACTAGCTGGACAATAAGTTATGTATTCTTAACATGGCATCTAAAGACTAACTAGCCTACATGTAACGCTGTGTATAAAACACGCCCTAATTTTTATCTTAAAAAGTCTTAAATTGAACAAACTCGTTAAATTTTACACCTTCTTTGAGCTAGTTACAAGTTTAAGTCTTAAACTGATTAAACTCAAAAAGGTTAAGCCCCAATTTAGGAGTTTAGCTAGGGTTTACATATCAAATACCCATAATCAATACTTTTATTCTCATTCTGATTCCCAATTTTTATTCTAATTCTCATTCTCATTTTTTATTCTAATTCCTTCGGCTACTAAACAAAATCTTGAAGTCATTCTTCAGACTATAAATTATATGCCAAGCCAAGCTATGACAAGAAATAGCCATCATCTCCTACTCTCATTACTACCTACCGAAGCAATGTATCTTAAATAAACACAGTTTCAGTTTAATAGTTAGAAATGCCTCTAGGTTGGGAGATGTTACATGTTTATAATTTCCAATCTTAAAAGAATTGATGTTTTTAAGTAACATGCTAAACCATCTTCACACATGAATGCAACTTCACGGGATACTTGTGTGAACAAAGTAAGAGAAAACGATATCCCACTAACTTCTATACGTGTGGTACATGAACAATTTCATCTTCATACTTCGTATTTAATTTTCTCATAATTTTATCTGTTAAAATTATTATTTAAATATACATAAACAATATTTTAATTATTAAAAATTTCAATGATAAATTAAAATTGGCTGACAATATATATATATATTATTGTCCTTATTTATAAAACAATAGCCATTAATGTTTCTCGATCCCTCGTAATTTCTAGTCCCTTTTAAATTAGAGAAAAAGGAGATTGTGACTTCTCAACCATAGGGATTAAATTAATGTTTTGGGCCAGTGCCACCGAACCTCTTGGCTATTGTTTTCGAGAATTTAATTCAAGCAATGTAACCTAATATTTTATTAACCATTAAGAAAAGGAAATGTTTATTATTTTTGGCTATTTTTTCAAGAATTTAATTCAAATAATGTAACCTAATATTATATTAACTTGGAAAATTCAAAATCTAAATAAATTTTTATTTAATAGTTTTTTAATTTTTTATAAATAAGGACATTTTTAATCATATTTAAATTTTTTAATTTTATTCAATTATTAACTAATTTTGTTATAGTTTAATATTTATCAAATCTTTTAAATTTTAAACATCAGGACTTGGGATTCATCTTGTGCCTTTGAAAACAAGGATACATACTGTTTAACACGAGTTAATTTTCAATTCAAAGAAGAAGAAGAAAAGTCAAAAAGAGTTTAAGTTACTTAAAATTAAAATATATTCTTCTTTGTCTTTTGGCCCTTTTCTGTTCCTGCTTAATCGAGAATCCATGGAGAATGAGGCTATTAAACCATTCTTCTACGTATCCAAACCTCATTCTTGTGTATTAAGAAAAGACACGTTGTAGAGCCGGTGTGAGGTGTTAAAACGCAGATGTAGATCTGTTATAAATGGTTCATGATGACGATGGTAACAGATTTGTCAACGTTCAAAAACTTAAGCTACCGACATTAAATATTCTTAATAGACTTATCAGTGCAGAAGAATGAACATAAAGACTGATAGAAACTTCAACTCAAATGACCCGCTACACTTTTTTTTTTTTTTTTTTGGTTACAGCAGACGAAAAACTAAGCAGACGAAAAACTAAAATATTAACGAGTAAATGCTACATTCTGTGCATCAGCGCGTAAATAGTGATAAAGACCAGACGGAGGTGTATTCCAGACATTCTCTAAATATAGGCATCTTGAGCCTAGACGAGCTAGAAAATTCGTACATTGATTACCTTCGCGAAACACAAGAATAATATTGCAATGAGGAGTCCTTTCCAGATAGGAGCGTATATCATGTATGAGATGAGTCAGAGGATGAAAGAATAAAATATCATCAGAGAGGGTGAGACAGTGCAATGCCTCTTTGGAGTCGGATTCGATCATAAGGTCGATCCAAGAGTAATTGTTGACAAAAACGAGCTCATATCGTAGGACGAGGAGCTCCGCAACTATGATGGTAGTAATACCGACCCTACAGGAGAAGCCCGCTAACTAAAGACCTGTGCTATTTCGAAACAAGCCTCTAATCTCGGTTTGTCCGGAGGGACCCGAACGCTCCCGACCTGCTACACTAATTAGTAATTAGGTATTGATTATCTATATCAACCACTTTATTGCTAATTTGGTCCACTCATTCGGATTCAAGGAAATTTCCGATATTCGGTTAATTCCAAATTCGCTATGTAATTTTTTAATTTTTTAATGTAAACTACAAAGAGGGAAGGAGAAACAAAAGACAGAAACAAGTGTCAAAAGGCCAACACCAAACACCGCATCCAACTGGGCCTACACAGTTTCTACTTTTGAGTTCTACTCTTAACTAACGTTGGATGGTGTGAGGCAAAAATACCGCACTGGTCTATTTTCATGAAAGGAAAGAAAGAAAGAGAGGCATTAAATAGCAGTTCATTTCGGTTGGTTTCTTTGTCTGAGGGAGATATGAAGCTATTGGTTTGTAAGATTTGACATTTGAAGCCTCTTGCTTCTTCACCTTTCACCTGCCACTCTCTTATCCAAGTCTCTCTTTCTTTCTTCCTGCTTCTGCCCACCATCTGTCCTATCCTTGCACCTAATTTTTTAAGCTAATAATCTCTGAAACTACAGTTAAAGATCGTATCTTTATGTATCAAATCTTAGTTGGTATTCAAGTAAATCCTCTTCTTGTTCACTAAAAGCTCACTCCATCTGGGAATTACTTGATTGATTCTCTATCATTTTCCCTTGCCCAAAGGTTTCTGGGTTTTGAAGAATACTGGTGTTGCAGCAATGGGAAACCGGTTCATGTGTATGTCAAAGAAGGACACCAGGGAGAATAATGGATCAAGAAGCAAGAGGATGGGTAGGTCACAGAGGAAATTGTTGGCAGAGGAAGAGTTCTTGCACAGGCAAGCGCTGTCTATGGCACTTCATCAGCACCAATTATCGCAGAGATTTGAAGGATCCATGTCCAGGAGGATTGGTTCGACCAGTTCTCGGAGGCGGAATCTCTCAGATCCTTTTTCCAATGGCAAACAGGTTACTTGTTTTTTGTTGTGACATCTCTTGGCTTTTACGATTATATTTAGTTTTTAATCTTTTTGTTTTTTAATGTAAAGGTAGCAACTTTACTCCTTTTCACGATTGGAAGTGATAAAATCGGATCTGTGATAGAAAGCATGTAATGATGATTTTAAACACTTGCTAGTTTGAAATACAGAGCCTTTAATTATGTTCACAAGCATTGTTAGTCAATTGGCATTTTTCATAGAATGATGCACGTGTTCTTGAAAAGATGAAGGATTCGAACAGATGCTTTTACTTTTCTCTGTTTTTTGAAAAGGTCCATGTACACAAGTAAAAGGAGCTACTCTATTGTTTTAAAGAGAAAAGGTTTAGCCTTTTAGTCCCTAGTGCACCATAATCTAGACGAAGCAAAAGGAATAGTACGAGGATTTTGAGCTTACCTTTCCTTTTTCTACATAATTCTATCCTTAACTAAACCGCTTATGAGGATAAAGTAGTTTCAAGGTACTTAATTTATGTACTCTGGTATGTGAATGAGAATTAAATCCACAATATCACACGAGTTAGGTGACCAAAACAACCAGGTTAGGCAAATTGAATTAAATTTGAAGTTTTGGTCTATTGGTTGAGTTCTAATCAGAAGGCGAGCAAGGGACTGCAGCTTTTTGGAGAGGGAAGATTAGTGATCAGAAATTCAAAATCCTCAACGTTGTTACAACTCTTAGGCTTTTAGACACCACAGCTTCTTTACCTGAATGGTTTAAGTTTCACTAGCAGTTCCTGACCAGCTTGTGGAAGCCAAAATGGTGGACTGGTGAGGGAGAGAAACATCTGGGATCCTGTTATAAGTTGGTCTTTTCAGTTTTTGGGAAGTTTTGAATTGGTACAAGGCCACATTATGTACCAGTGGTAATAATCCGTCGCAAGTGCGAAGTTCTCATCTGATGTATGTTTTAGTCATTCCATCCTAACATGAAAGGATATGAATAATATCAAGCAAAACACTTGAGGTTTGTTTGATCATGTATAATGGATTAGCCAACTGGTTTCTTCTCTCTTAGCTGGCATTTTTTTTTGGTTTTGTTTTGTTATGGTTGTTGCTTCACAAAGTTTCTAAACTTCTCTAGTGGCAGGCTCATCCCTTTGAGGTCCCTTGTTTCAATTTTGTTGACTTCTCTGCAGGTGCCAGACTTTCTGGAGAATATCAAATCAAAAAGTTTTATCCTGGTTCATGGCGGTGGCTTTGGAGCTTGGTGTTGGTATAAAACTATGTCTCTTTTGGAGGAAGCAGGACTAGTTCCCACTGCCATAGATCTTACTGGGTCTGGTATTGACCTTACAGACACAAATAATGTCACAACATTGGCAGAATACTCAAAACCACTCTTTAGATGTTTGGAAAATCTTCCTGAGGATGAAAAGGTCAGCAATAGTAGCAGTTTTATCACCATTTTGATCCTTTTCCATATATTTTACCAGTTTGTTCTTAGACAAACTCATCTTTTGCAGGTTATTTTGGTTGGTCATAGTACTGGTGGTGCATGTGTTTCTTATGCACTAGAACAATTTCCGGAAAAGATCTCAAAAGCTATTTTTCTATGTGCTACAATGGTTTCTGATGGTCAAAGGCCTTTTGATGTGTTTGCTGAAGAGGTATGTCAGCATCTTCTTGTCACTCATGTCTATGAAATAATGGACCAGTGAACACACCTCAAAAAATTAGCATCATTTGATGCAAAACTGATGATTTTGTTGTTATTTGACTTTCGAATCTTAGCGAAGATGTCTGCTGTCCACTTTCTTAAATTCTCAGAATTATAGACTGATACTGGACTACAGATACTCTTTTCATATAGTCTATCATGGTTTACGCTGCATTGCCTAATTTCTGAAGCCTCGTCTAATCATGGCTTTACCAGAGCAGCAGACTTTTTGTCTCCCGTTTTATTGAGTTTATTTTTCTTTTTTTTTATGACTAATAAAGTTCATATTGCAGCTCGGATCTGCTGAACGTTTTATGCAAGAGTCACAATTTTTGATTTATGGGAATGGTAAAGAGAAACCTCCTACTGGATTCATGTTTGGGAAACAACACATGAAAGGATTGTATTTCAACCAATCAGCTAGAAAGGTATGCTACACAGCAGAAAAATGAATTATTTAACTATTGTTGATTTCTGCTGTTTTTTCTTCTTCCACTGGGTAGAGCAGCCACATGTTAACCACCCTACGAGTTCAACTTTTTACTTTGGAGCACCATGATATGATAGCTTTCTCTACCATGGTGATGTAGGGTCCTTTCTTCATATTTATGATTCTCCTTACTCTTCAAGTGAGATGAAGGGAGTACAGTCTCTGATTGATTAATTTATCTTCATTTCAAGCATTCACTACCTGTCTCTGCTGTAAAAGTAGGCCTTTAGTATTCACACTTAACCATCAAGTTTGCAATATTTGAACCTTTTATATTCTTAAATATTATACAAATGACATTAGCGATCAAACTTTGGAGGAAGAGGGTTCACTGGCTGAATATCCAATAAAAGCATGATTAATAAAGACTGTTCAATCAACTGAAGCTATTTCTGCATCTTTCAGGATGTCGCCTTAGCCATGGTCTGCATGAGACCCATCCCACTGGGTCCAATCATGGAGAAAATGTCATTGTCCCCTGAAAAATATGGAGCCGGAAGGCGGTTCTTCATTCAGACGTTGGACGACCATGCGCTTTCCCCAGATGTGCAGGAAAAGCTAGTGAGGGAAAGTCCACCTGAAGGTATCTTCAAGATGAAGGGGAGTGACCATTGTCCATTCTTTTCAAAGCCTCAGGCACTGCACAAAATCTTAATGGAAATCGCTCAAATTGCATAGGTCATGTGTTGCAATGTGGAGATAATTTATCTGAAATGTTCCATTGATAGGATTAGGAGACAGTGAGTGACTAGTCCAGCTTTTATGCTTGTTTTACACTAGATTGATGGGCAAATAGTGCATGTAAAAATATTTATTGGTGGTAGATGCATATTATATAGAGGAAAAAACATTGAATTCTACATTATCTTAAAATCATGTTTTTAAAAAAATTAAAAAGAACCACTGTATAATCTTGCTTTTGTTGTTAATGGTTGTTCCTTTTGTTCTTGATGCCTGTCATGCAGGCCTTGCCTTTCAACTAATCCCAACACTCACAATCTTCAATTAGTACAACATTTGATGACTTTCATCAATCATAGGAACACGAACTACAGACAAATATATCAGACAGGTTCACTTAATCGACAGTAAGTTCGCATTTGCAGCACGTAGGACTGTCATAAAGCTATCTTTCATTTTCACGTATAAGTTGGGTTGCATGTTCTTCTTTCCGCCAATGGTCTAGGGATTCAATTGCCGGTTGTTGAGCATAAAGTGAACTCGAGCAAACATTATATGATGAAAGCTTATTATCATCGATTTGTTAAGAATATATGACATATCAAGTAATAAATCAACTTTTGAATAAATTTTATGTGGTATATCCTAAGTCGTATCTAGCATTCTTATTCTTCTTTATCTCGTTTATTTTATTATATTCATAATTGTACAAATGTTGGTTTAAATATACCAAATATTTAACCTTATTCATTACTTTGCTCTAAAATTTGTATTCTTAGACCTCACATGTAGCACTTAAGATAAATTCATTGACTGTTTAATCATCATAACGAGTTTCATTTCATTTTTATTGTTTAAGACAAAATTTATAGTTTAAGCTTTTTGCTCTCTGATAAAATTTTTTTAAACCTACCTTATTTCTATTTATTACAAATATTATAAGTAATTGCCCGTGTCAGAGAACCAATCTTATATCTATGTAACATAAACTTTGGTTAAAATATTTCACAAAGTAAAATACATTCAAGTATTAAATTTCACTTATCAAATAATACACAATATCAATATATGTTATACACTGATGTACGATAATAAAATGAATATATGCACGCTTAAAAAATTTTATCAATAGTATATCAATATCTATTTAATCCTAATGACTTCACATGTCAAATATATGGCTTTTTTAGAATTGCTTTTCTCATTGGACCGACATATAACAAGTGGATATATACTTCATGTCATTTCTTTTTCTTAAACTGTCTTTCACATAGTTATACTTAGTATCTATATGCTTGATTTTGTAATAAAATTTGAGATCTATCATATGACTAGTTATTGCTTCACTATTATAATTGATTAATACCGAACCAATTTCACTTTTAATGACTTCCAAATAAACCAAACAAATGTCTATCACAAATAGCTTCTTGTACTACAACAAAATATTTTGAAATTTGCTTCCATTATGGATAAAGAAACATATGTTTGTTTCTTACTTTTCTTATGATATTGAACCATTGTTAAGTAAGAAAATAAATTCAAAGGTAGATTTTCTCTTATCTCAATTTCCTCTCTACTTTACATTTGTATAACCTTGTATATATAGGTTATAATCTTGATATCATAGTGCATAATTACTAGTACTTTTAAGTACCTTAATATTCTTTTTACAACTTTTCAATGTGTTTGACCTTAATTTTATATTGGATTTCCAAACCTCACTTCATCGTATATATGGAACTTTCATTTACAATGGAATAGGAAACTCTTGTCATTTGTTCCTATTCTTATGGTGTTGTTCGATAAAACTTTTGACCGAAACTTTCCTTTTGATAATAGGATTATCGATTGGCTTGAAATCTTGCATATAAAATTGTTAAAAAAATTCTTGAATATATGCCACTTATGAAAGAAACAATGATCTCTTTGAATGATCTTTTGAAATATTTACTCAAAAAATATTTGCAACTTCACCCACGACTTTCATTTTAAATTTGGATGATAATCATATTTTGATTTACTTAACAAACTTACAATCATTACAAGAAATCAAAAATATCATCTATATATAAAGATAAAATTACGAATTTATCTTTAAATCATTTATTTTATAGATAATGGTCTTTATCAATCATGTGAAAATCATATGAAATATTTGTATTATGAAAACTTATATATCATTTTTCTTAAAGACTGCTTCAAACCATTAATTAATTTTAATAATCAATACATTTTATGTCATTGTCATGTCTTAATGAAACATATATGTTTTTCAATATATATTCTTCTTCTAATTCTTCATTAAGAGAAGTAATTTTTGTATCGATCTGATGTAATTCAATATCCAAGCAGCTATTATAGCCATCATTAATCGAATTTAAAGAGAACTTATAAATGGAGAAAATATATCTTCACAATTAATTGCCTCATATTGTGTATATCTTTAGCCACAAAGCATACCTTAAATCTTCGATACTATTATCAACCTTTTACTTTATTTTGATAATCTATTTATTCTTAATAGTTTTCACCTTATTAGAATAATCAACCATGTTACATACTTGATTGGAGCTCAAAGAACTGACTTTATCCTTTATTGCTTTCATCCATTGTTCTTTAGTATTATTAGTAAGAGATTCATTTACATTTTTGCCTCACCCTCTTCTTGTTGAATGATCATGTGATTTTCCTTTTCTATTTCATTATCAGTGAGAGCTTCATTTACATTTTGCCTCACCCTCTTCTTGTTGAATGATCATGTGATTTTCCTTTTTTATTTTATTATCAGTAAGAGCTTCATTTACATTTTTGCCTCACCCTCTTCTTGATGAATGATCATGTGATTTTCCTTTTTTATTTCAAAATGAGGTTGAAAAATTATTCCATGGTTGCTTCTTCATAAACGAGATCCATGAGATATGTATTCATTAATATCTTTGTTTGTCCCATTTGGATAAATACAATAGGCAAACTCTTATAGGTTGCAATCCGAATTGATCTCTAGCTAATTTTTCATTTTCAAGATTACTCCTACTTAAATGGAGTCCTTCTTTCCAATTTCGCGTAACAAAATCATTGTGATCATAAGTCTCATATAAGTCTTTCATCCTACTTTGAAAAGTCATTTTTTAAGAATGTGACATCTCACCATTTAAACTCAATTATTCCTTTATTACCTTGTTCACACACACGTGCATGAGCGCGCGCGCACACACAGATAGAGAGAGAGAGAGAGAGAGTTTTTCTTTCCCATATTTCTAAGAGAGATTATAGACATAGACATTACATCCCACGGTCCTAAGCTTGCCGAATAAAGTGTTTTACCTACCTATCTTTTATAGAGTGTTTGTAACTAAATTTGTAGGTGCACGGTTAAGTATATGAATAACTACGAGTAAGGCATTACCCTAATAGGTGATAAGTAGATTTGGTCATGCCCTTATGGACATATCCAGTTTTAGAAGTGTTATATTTTATCTTGCCATAATGCCATTTTATTATAAGGTTTGAGGAATAATCAATTATCTTTTTGTTCCTTTTTCATAACATAACATGTTGAACTTACCACACAATTATTCTTATCATCGATCAGTTCTTAATGTATTTATTTTATTTTCTAATTGATTCTCTATCAAATTCATAAATTTTATAAAAATTAAATGCTTATAATTTGTAAGAAATCAAATAGATGTGACTATATCAAGTATAATAATCCAGATTAAGTAAATAATGAATAACTTATATTACTACTTTGATAAACAACTTGTAATACAATAAAATCATCTAACATAATTTAATGACCATAACAAATGTTAATGAATAACTTATATTACTACTTTGATAAACAACTTCTAATACAATAAAATCATCTAACATAATTTAATGACCATAACAAACGTGTCCAAGATAGAAATCTATTACACCATAGTGATACTTTATATTAAATCTAAGTTTAATTAATACTAATACAAAAATAAAATTATGTTGAATCTTTAGAGTAAACAAAACTTCATGGAAGATTAAGAGTCGACCATCACACTAACTTATATATGCCAATTCATTGTACAATAACTTTTAATTTATCATCTACATAAATTCATCATCTATATGTGATTTTATGAAATTCTACAAATTCATCCCTATCCTTCATTATATGGTTTTTTTGTTCTTAATTCTGCAATCCATAAATGGAGGGATTTAATTAAAAATAGAATAAGAGACATACACAAAAATACATATCTATACTAAAAAGTTGTATCTTTTAAACTAACTATAATCATCAGCAAAATGACCCTTGTTGCTATATTTTTAGCATCTCACTCTTTTATGTTTTTCTTCATGAAAAGAAGTTTTCCTTTCTCATATTGGTTTCGCTTGGCCTTCTTGGAGTCTTGATCATTGTGGTTATTTTTCTGACCTTTTTTTTCATTTCTACCATCATAATTATGTTTCCTATTCAAGTATTCATAGCTCTAAGTGAGCAAGAACTGACTGTATATATTTTATAGGTCATCTTAAAAGCTTCAAAATTCTCTTTTTTTTTGTTATACACAAGATGAATAACTAGTTTTCAATTGCTTATGAAATTGAAAGATTACAAACTTCTTAAATCGTTATTTATAACAATTGACTACTAATTTCCATACTTAAGATTCTTTGCATATATAACATATGAAACATAAATAATGAGGATGAGAAAAAAATAATGAGTTTGATTATATGTACATGTACATAAAATGACCGACCAATTAGTTAACCCGTAGTTCAGTACAACAAGCTTATTATTGATACAAATATATGCATACTAAGCTAAAATACAAATGGTCACACATCATACATATAGTAACACATGACCTAAATAATATCTAGACAAATCCAATTTAGACGATGACGACCTAAATATCGTGAACCTTACGTATAATTGAGTTAACTAATATGCATGGTTGTTGAAATATAATATGCAATAGCTTCAGTTATCTCAATAAGAAAGCCTACTAGGTATAAATACCTTATATTTTCTAGCAAAAATAACATCACCAAACATCTATGTAATTTTGTATTAGGTGATTCTCAGTTCTAGAGCATGCTTAATAGTTTACCTTCTGATTATGACGATAGAGTGAAGGTCACACGCCGTCGTCATCGTCTACGCCACCACTTGACGCAGTCTCCACCAATCACTGCTAGCACCCGAATCAGTCACCGCTAATCACTGCTTGCACGCCGATAGTAAACTCGTCGATAATGACCATGCACACATGGCATCGATCAACGGTGGAAAATCTCTATCAAGTACACATCTGTGGTTCCCGCATGCTCTGATTTTCAAAATAAAACGCACTCAAAGGATACCATAGTCTCTGCCACGTGACATTTTGACAGGCATTAATGGTGGTTGGTTAGGCCGGCCGTGTTAAGCTTGGACCTAGTCAAAATGACCTGTGGGTCGATCGATCTATTCTTCAAAGATTAATCTCTTACCTTATTGTCATGCTAAGCCTAAGCCCGATCCACGCTCTCCACAGCCCGTTAGCATGAAAAAGCCTTCCATGTAGAGGTAGAAGTGTACGTAAAGACCTAAACTTAGTTAAAAAAATCATATATAAGGTATAATTCTCCCATAACAGAGGTACGTAATCGAAAACCTAGTTTTCTGGCTTTTACAGCAATCTCACCTTCACTAAAAGACTGACTTGAGCGTCGGAGGGCTTAATCGGGACATAACCCTCGACGCGCCTTTCTTGTTTTGCAGGTATCATCACGTCGGATTCATCACAGAGAGCAGTCAACCTATAGATCCGAACAGCAACGTACAATTCAGCCAAAATCCGGCAGAACCAGTGGTATTCTAGAAAATTTATAAATTATGGTTGATATTTAAAATTGTTTAATAAAATGTAATTTATTTACTCGTGCAGATTTCAATCAAATCAAGTTCTTTCAAAAAAAACAATTATTTTGTGTTTTCTTGAGACCATTTCCTTTGTAAGACTTGAAACCATTTCCTTTGTAAGACTTGAATGTTCAAAGTAATTAATATAACGATAAGAACAAAATTTACTTATGAATTTTATTATATTTTCTATAATTAATAATTATTTACTTTTTTAAAGAATTTTTTCTTTTATCTTTTCGCTTATTTTTTATATAATATTCTATCTTCTTACAACTAAATGACGATTTTTTTGAACTTTTAATAAAAATTTTTGTAATCTTTTCACTTATCTTTTATTTTTGAAAATTACATTTTACATATTATAATTATATTGTATTTTTTTAAAATAAGTATAATTGTTGTCACTGGGGCATTTTTAGATGTAATAGAATTGGAGTATGATTGTCGAAGTCCTTTTTGTAGTAGTACTTTATCTTTAGACTATCAAAGTCTAATTCAGCCTTTGTGATCCTCAATTAACAAGTCCATTAGTTTTCTCATGCCTCATGTCATTTGTATTTAACTCTCAGCATAGAATTGTTTAGCACAAATCAATCAAATGCCACAAATAAGACCGATATGAGAAAATTAACTTGATATTGATCTATTCACAAAAGATACAATACAAAGGAATCAAGTGATTTACTCTTTGAAGCATTTTATAATAACATCACCTAAGAATTCCCTGCTCGAAACTCTCAATAAGAACTTGCTCTCAAAACTCTCCAAGTCTCTTATAGACAGTTGAATGTATACCCTAATAAACTTACAAAGGGTGTCTTTATATAATTTTACAAGAACTTAGAGATCAAATAATCTAAACTGTACTCACTTTTTTTTGACTAATCTATAAATTAGCAAAGAGTTACCACATTTTTCATTAACTCTACCAAATTAGTGAGGAAGTATTCGCTTTAGGCCATTAAGTCTACTTTAGCACATAAGATATGTGTTTGGAAGATCTCAATCTGTTACTATGTCATTTGACCCACTTTTTTATTACTTAAAGAAGTACTCTTACTTTGGTAGGTAGTTCTCCCATTTTCTTAATCCATCACCTCCATATTCTAACAAATGTCTTGATAAACCTTTGGTTAGATCCAAATTCATCCTTGTACATGGTTCACCCAAACATGTCCATGGTGCATTCACATTGTTTTATGATCTAAGTTAGCACCAATACGAGTTGTTAAATGATAAACCTCGCAAATTTACATATCTTTTAACCTATTTGTTAAAGTTAAGTACCTTCAATCATACTCAAACTAAGCACAACTTAGTTGTGTCTTTTATTTTTGGTTACATGTCCAACTCTTATTACTCATCGAAGATTTTTCACCAATACATATTAATGTATACCAACACTTGTCTATTTTAGGCTTTTATCAATAATGTCTTATTTGTCTCACCTACTTGTAGGTCTTTGTCTTACTCTATCATTAACTTATCATCTACACACTAACTGGAGTGCCAAGTATCAACTAAGGCTCACTAAAACTTGTAAGATTTCACAATTTAGACTTAAAGATCTAATAATTATCTTCTTTTAGAGATAGATCTTTTAATTAGTCAAATCACTCTAAATGTTTTCTATATATATGAGAATCATATAATATATACGTATTTATGTGTGAGTGCACGCAAACTCTAAGACATGATTGTCACGTAGTGCCATTGTCTTCGAAACTCTATTGATAGTATCACTCACAAAAGGCTGTAAAAATTGTAAGCCACCTAATTGACGGCTCCAACCAAATACTATTTTGACTTGTAGATATAGAGTGGAAATAAAATTAAATATTTACAATCCACTAAACAGCGAACCTATCTGCCGTATACACAACTAAATGTCCCAAGGAACCTAATTGCTAAACTATTAAATGACACAGCAAGACTTTTGGCTTTCTGAAGTGTTCAAGACTTCAAGCTCCATCAAGAAGAACTCGTTGGCCATGTTTTCTGACTATCACCATCAAGACTTTTCAAGACGTGCTTTGCGTACAGCCTGTTGGATTTGTCTTTCATGCTGTTTTAGTAGGTCTTCCATGTTTCCTCCTGGAGGCATCAGTGGTCCAGAGTAGTGAATCCTGTTTTCTCTTCGACCACACCCCTGAAATCACAAAATCCGCTAGTTTTATTAACAGCTCATAAAAAAAAAGTGGGTTCTACATGATGAAAACAAATGGAATATGAAGGACTGTTTAGACCAGTGATCTTGATTTTGGTAAACTTTATCTGTTTTAAAGCCCTTACTAACATTTGGGATTCCTTTCGTTGAGAAGTCCTTTATGAAATTAAAGGTCTGTCCTTTGAAAAGGAGAAAAGAGTCCTTGTAGTTAAAGAGGGTTGTCAGGCATTTACTACTGCTGAATCTTTGCTGAAAGTTCTGTCAGGTTTTGTGAGAGAGGAGTTAGACATGTCTATTGAAGCCTGAGGCAAGTGAGGTTTTTGTATCCTTAATGCATTGATACTTCTTGCAGACCCGACGTTCTTACTTAATATTTGCCCTAAAGCATAGGGGTGAACCACAGATTGAGAAAAGCTATTCGTTTTAGGACCAATTGCATCCTCCTGGACATCAAAGTTATTGATTCTGCTTGTAGATGTGGACTGTCCCTGAGCCATGAATTCTGGTGTCTTAAGATCTCTTGTGCCCCTTCTGACTGATTTGGTTCGCGACCTTTACTGCATCAGCTCTTTGCCTGATTTAAAACCAAAAACAGAAATTAATGTCAGAATCGGCAGGAAGTGTTTCAACAGCTAAGGAAATGTCAATTTGAAAGTGATGAACTAAGACTTCTGTTCAAAATTTTAAGTGTTCAGCTTCCAGAGGAGGGAACAAAAGGCGATGTCATGTTATGTAGCTCACCTTCTTGCTTCCTCATTTCGAATCTTAGCATCCAACTTTTTGCTTGGAGGATATTTTGGCATGCTTG
>JANIPM010000231.1:12055704-12066126 GCA_027478405.1 Erythroxylum cassinoides
TATTATATTCCGGTTTGATAGCGGTTCACTACCGGTTGAACCTCTAAACCTTAAACCTTTCCTTCGACCGGTTCGATATCCGGTCCGGTTTTTAAAACATTGGGTAATAGTCTTCCCAGTAAGGGTCTTAACGAAGATCTACATCCCACCACGAAGTCGAAGCACCAAGTGAAGAGTCGATTCCTTTTGGACGTTGTAGTGTGCAAGTGTTCGCCCATCCTCTAGCTGCTTTCTAGCAAAGATCAGTCTTTGCTGATAAGGGGGAATGCCCTCCTTATCTTGTATCTTGGCCTTAACATTGTCAATTGTGTCAGAGCTCTCAACTTCCAGAGTTATGGTCTTTCTAGTTAGTGTTTTCACAAAAATCTGCATAGCTCCACGCAGCCGGATGACTAAATGAAGGGGGGATTCTTTCTAAATGTTATAATCTACAAGGGTGCGACCATCCTTAAGTTGCTTCCTAGCAAAGAAGAGCCTTTGTTGATCAGGTAGGATACCCTCTTTATCCTAGATCTTGGCCTTAACATTGTCAATTGTGTCAGAGCTTTCAACTTCCAAAGTAATCATCTTACCAGTAAGGGTCTGAACAAATATCTGCATACCACCTCTGTAGTATCCTGTTACTTAGGATAAGGTTAAAATAGTGTTTACAAGAGGTTAATGAGAAATTAGGAAGCATAATTCATGCTTATGCATAATGTGGCATACACATACATGGGAATGTTGATTTTTACACATTAACATAGTTTTACGTGCATTCATCGACATTTTCGGTTAAAATTGATTTTTAATGAGAATTGTGGATTTTATTGTCTTAAAAATTAAATTGGAGTGTATTTAATGTGATTTGGCAATTTCGGTACTATTTTGGGTATTTTGGAAATTTGGAGTATTTTTTGGACTAGGAAAAAGGTCGAAATATGGACCAATTATAGTGTGACACGCGGACTGATGAATTAGTGACAAATGGCCTACATGCATTGGTGATATGTGGTTGTGTATTGTTAATACAAGAAATTCATGTTTTAGTAAGGAAGAAACTTATTGTAGCTATTGTTCTCCACTAGAATCATCGAAAAACACCAAACTCTTTCAATTGTTCATCCTCACTGAAATAGCTTGTTCATTATGGTTGAATAATTGGCTAATGATTCCTATATCAAAGTAAGAATTTCAATCCATATCAACTGCTAGAAGTTCAGTTAAATCAAGTAAGTTGAGTTTTGAGTTTATGATATCGTAAATGGTTTTTTGATGATGTTTGAGAATTTGTAAATGAATTCATGTATGAGTGGGGTAGGAAGAAGCAATTTCAGTGATATTTAGTGGGTTAGAAAGTTTGTTGAAAGTGTGATAACGATGCAGAAAATGGAGAATGTACAAAAAATGAAAATGCAGAAAAATGATGAAATGCTTGAATGGTGATCTGTTTTGATGTTTGGGTTTTAATATAGGATTTTGGATATGTTTGTGAATGATTGGATCTGAAATGGAAGTAGAAAAGTTGATGTATGTATAAGATGTGTTAGTTGTAAAAGGTAGGAGTTAAAAAACTGGAAAAAAAATGAAAGAAGACTTTTTAGAGTATGATAGCTGTAATATTTCCGCTGAACATGCATCTGTATTTTAGCTATATCTTGATATGTAGACATCCAAATGGGACGATTTTAAGTTTAAATTAAACTATAGACATATGGATATATTTTTCATGAAAAATCAAAATTGAATTCTATCTCTAAAAGTTTCAAAAGTTAGCTTGAAGTTGACGTTTTGGATTCTGTCGTGGTTTGGGAATAGTCTGTAGTGTTTTTTGTATAAATTGCAGAATACTAAACGAAAGTCCAAGAAATTAGTGTCATTAGAAACGTAAGACATAAATGAACAATTGTTTAGAAGAATGTTTTGCCTAAATCCTTCATATTCCTTGTCAAAATAACCATGAAATATTGACCCGAAGGCCTATTTTGAGAAGAGCTAGAATGAAGTTTGAATAAAAAGGTAGTGCACGATCGTGACAAATGGGGTCATTCAGGGATTACATGATCATGTACAAGCATGATCGTAACAATGGAAGATCAATTGGAATTGCACAATCGTGCACAGTAAAGGTGCAGTGATTTTTTACAGTTTTGAACATCCTTCACTCTTTTGACCATAACTTCTTCCGATCTCCAAATGACTTGATTTTTGAACCAACAAAATCATAACACATTATTCTTCCTCCCTCCAAAATTTATGGCCATCTGAATTCGTTCGAAGAAGATTGATTGATGAATTTAGGATGAGAATGATAAAGTGTGCTGGAATATGATAAATGAAGTGTCTTCACTAAACATGCTAAGGTATTTTGGTCATATGTTGATATCTAGATTTCCAAATGTAATTATTTTTTATTTAGATTAGACTAGAGATAAATTGCTGCAAATTTTTCGAATAAATCAAATTTCATTTCTATTGCTGAGAATTCCAAAATCTAGCTTGAAGTTGAGTATAGAATACTGTTATAATTAAGAACAGTCCGAAGTATTTTGAGTATAACTTTCGAAATATTGAATCAAATTGTATGGTCTTAGTGTCCTTAGAAACTTAAGACATAGGAGAACAATTTTTCAGAAGGGAGTGTTGCCAAATTACTTCACTTTCCTGATGAAAATAATCATGCAAAGTGGACCTGAAAGTATGTTTTTAGACAAATCTAGATTGATCAATTGAGTATTGATATATGAATGAGTATTGTGACAAGAATAATGAGAAGGAACCCAGAATTGTCACGAACATGCATTGTACGTATTCAGTATACATGAATGTGCATAAATAAATTCATAATTGTGCAAAATTGTGATATGTGTATGTATTATATGTTATAGAGGAGTACATTGAGCGACAACATCCGGACATTGCCGGAACTTCAAGGCAATAGCTTTCAGGAGCGTACTGTGAGTAACCTAGACAGTCTCACTTAATATTTGTTTGTTATAAATTTTATACTGAATGTGGAATGAATTGTTTATACTGATTTCGGACATGAAGGTCCGAAGATTCTGATTGATGAATGTGATATTGAAGTGTTCCTTGAATGTGTGAATTTGGTGAAATATGTGTTATTCAACATGTTTGTTGAATGCCGGATTAAGGTTCGATGATATATATTTATGGGACTAAAAATGTGATTGAATAGGATTGAGATTGAGAAAGGGAATGATTGAAATTATAATTGATTAAATATGAATATGATGCATTTCATACATAAATGCATGATCAGTTAAAGATAGTTATGGCATGAGTAGCCACCGAAAATGAGCTTAAAGTTTCGGAATGTGGTATAAAGTCAAAGACTAGACATGTACAATGAGCACTGTATCCGCAACGGTTAAGGGACAGTAACAATGACCAATATCCATAATAGATACGAGATATTTTAGGCACTCAGTCACAATAACGAAATAATCGAAAGTGGGTCACATATGCATTATGTATACACTTATTAAGTGTGATTGAGTGATTGAATTGTAATGTTAGACCCCGTTTTCGGAGTCTAACAATTGCAATCTGACACCAAATGGTGTCGGTGCTTGAGTCATGGTACCTATTACAAGGCTCTGACTTCTCAAAAATTTCAAAAATTCACAAAATTTTTAGCTTCAACAATGGCGGGTTTACCGCTGCGAAAGTTTGGCTTCGCCACGGCCAAGTCTTCTCTCGCGTAGTTTGCCGCGACAAAAGTCTTGCATCATCGCAGCGAAGTCACCAAATTTAGCACAGAAATCCTTCTGGCAAGGTTCGCCATGACGTACTGTAGGGCTCACCCCGGTGAAACCTTCAGACAAAACCCAGACCACCAACATTCAACACAAAACATACATTCATACAATTCTTTCAACACAACCATTTTAATAAAGAAATTAACTATAAACATATACAAACAAAACTTCTTCAATTCATCATTTTATTACTAAAGCAAAAGAGTTTGAAAAACTTTATTTACATATCAAAAGCCACACTATTGGCTTATTATAGAATATAAAATGCACATGATACAATTGCATGTTTATACTTAATATGATTATATATACCAAAAGTTTCTAAACTAACTTAATTACTAAATATAGCTATCTTGGAGTTGCCAAATGCGTTGCAAGGTTCACAATTCTCTTGTTCTGCTTTCTCTTCACCTGCGGAGGGGGAGTTAATAGGGTGAGTTGCGAAGCTCAGTGGCTTATACATTTATAGCCATTAGCGATGAGCCATACAATCAAGCATATATATATACATCCATTCATATACATCTATAACTTATTTTAGCTAGCAAGACAATCATCTACAAATTCTCACCTAAATATTCATAGTCAAGTATGCTATCACTTAAAATATATCATGTATATTTAAGCATTAGAACATAACATTCAATTATGTATCATAGTTGACAATTCAAAGATGCAATGCACAAACAAATGGCTCGAGAGTTCCGTGAAACGAAACGGATAAACCAAAGTTTATACCATAAATAAAACGAGTCCGATTTCTTAAGATCTCATGGCCTCAAGTGGGCAGCCGGGAGAAGGCTATAGGTCAACATGCACGTAACTAACGAAACATTCCTCTCTTACCCAAACACAATCAAATTTTGATGCTTAACTCATTTCAGACATATTTATACTTTTCATGCTCATCATGCTTTCTCATCTTTTCATTCATACAAAATGCCATGACATGTTTCAATGGCATAACTTGATCAAAATTCATAAATCACAATGCATTTTCAATAATCACGTAATTCACTATCAAGCAAGTTAACATACAATACACATGCATTCAATTCAAGCAATTTAGCATACATTCACCAATAAGACAAACTTACTCATATTACACAATAACCATAAATCATATTACCCATCTTGAATTCCTTGCTTAAAAACTTGCTCAAAGGTGCCTCTCCTCTTGAGTGTCTTGCCTTCCTTAATTCCCTTTATCAATGACAAAATTCTCATTCAATAGGAACACAATTTGAGGACCCATATATAGCATAATCACTAAGATAAATCCTAAATACTCAAACTCTTTCAAAAGTCCAAACCTTCGGGTCAATTTTTCATGATCATTCACATCAGGTAAATGAAGAAATTTGGTAACACTTCCTTCTAGAAAAAATTTCCTCATTATCTTAAGTTTCTAATGACATCAAAATCTTTCAATTTGGTTTAGTACTCTAAAAGTTATACCTCATAACATTTTTGGATTGTTCTTATACTGAAACAATATTCTATGCCTAACTTCCATCCAAACATTGAAGTTCATAGAGACTGAATTTGAACTTGATTCCTTGTAGCCCTATGTCTTTAGTTTACTCCAAATGAAAACCCATCCCATTTGGATAACTACACAAAAAGTTATGTCTAAAATACTAAAAAATGCTCAAGCTGTTTCTGGACAAACTTTGCCTCTGTGAGCCAAAAAGTTGGCCGCAATGAACTTTCTCAGAAACTCAACTCTTCTCTCAAATTTTTCCAGATTCTCACTCTATTCAACCCCATTTTACTTCCAACTATTACCAAAACATGCTTCATTCATCAAAACAAGAACAATGATGCTTATACTTACTTGTTTATCCAAAGCTTCTTCATTCACCATGAAACCCTAGCTTAGAAATCCCTAAAAATAAAAAATGATTCTTTAGTTTTTCCTTTCTTCCAACACAAACCCCAACACAAATCCATTGCTCTAATCCCTTTTCTAACAAAGCAAGAAGGAAGATGAAAACTTATCTCTAACAAGCTTGATTTCTCCTTCTTCTCTAGCTTCCCACATTTTTCTTCTCTTTTTCTCTTCTATCTTTGGTTTTTCTTCTTCCTCTCTTCTTATTTCCAAGACACTTCTCTTCCTTTCTTCCTAAACAAGAACACATTTTGGTCTTGTTCTTCCAAAAATAACCCTCCTCTCCTTTGGTCTTCCCATTTTACCCTTCTTTCACTTAACCTAAGTCCCCTCACTCCTTAGGCCATTTAATCTAATACCTTAACTATACTCTAATTTAATTCTAACACTTCATTCAAATTTCTAATGTCTACTTATGCTCACTAAATTAACAATCTCAATTCAAAAAATAATCAAACAAATCATAAATAAATAATTAAACAAATAAATCAATAAAATTAATAAAAAAAATTGGGGTCCAACACTCACTTTGTTGCGTGGTTGTCACGCCTACATAAAACATTTGGTGTCCATAAACCAAAACCCATTTTTCCTTTATATGAAATATACATTTCAACCAATCATTATCTTGAAGTTCATATTTTTGCATCATCTCATTCCATGCATTAAAAAAATATTCTTCTTCTTCAAAGTCATATATGCATAAGCTGAAATCCCATGAAAAATCTTTAAACTAAGAAAAAACATTGCTTAGATGGATTACGGTGTTTTGATAAATGTGCCAAATACAAAGTCGATGATGAGTTTTAGGCCATCTTGAAGCTAATTCCTTTGCGATTTTCACATCTTGATCAGTAAAAATAGTTGTAGGCTTTTTCTCAGACATAGCTCTAGCAAATGTGTAAAACAACTACTCAAATGTAAAAGCAATCTCATTGTACAATAGTGCAACACCAAAAAATTCAATTTTCTTGTGATGGTTTACACCTACAAACAAAGCAAGTGGACGAACCTCACTATTTTTTTCGTAAGTAGTATCAAAGCAAATAACATCACCAAAATCTAAATAATCATTCCTCATCTTTACATCTGACCAAAATATATTAGTTATCAAATCATCTTCATCCACTTGAATTACATAAAAAAAATTAGGATCTTCAAATTGCATTATATATATATATATTCTAATATGCCACCTATATCTCCCTTTTTCCTATCTCTTGCTCTTTTGGATCTTAAATAATTCTTATAATCCTCTGGAATAAAGCTAAGATTATTTCTTCCACCTGCTTGTCTCACCATAAGATTATGGGATGCTTTTGGTGGAATTCCTACATCATTAGCCATTTGAATTTGCATTGCTGCAGCTGAGGATATGTTTAAGTGACTTCTATGCAAATATGTTTTCTTAGGACTCAAAAGATAGTGATTGTGATCCTCAACAAATTGAATCATTTGAAATTTTCTAGTTTTCACACTATTAACTTTCATTCTTGCTTGACAACTAAATCTTGTTTTTGAACATGGAGCTCTTACATACACATCTCTTTTGGTAGGCATCCTTTTACCTTCAGCACTATAACAAAGAAGCCTACTAATCAATTTATTATATTTATCTTTGTGACTTTTGTTCTTTCTTATTCCAAAACCGACATGTTTGGCATACATTAAATAAAACTGATAAGCTTGTTCTTCCGTCTTAAACTCCATACCAATTTTTGGTATTAACTATATTGGAATAGATGAGTCAACTTTGTTCAAATTCTCCTCAAAATTCTGATGCACTAAATTAGTTGACTTCATATTACTACTCTCATTGACAATGCCAATTTCATCATTCTTATGCTACTCCTTCTCAAGTTCATATTCTAATCGACGGTATGGAGTAGATCTACCTTCCATCATTTTGTTTAATACTACATTCAACACCTATCAAATTCACAAACGATGTATTAGTATGGCTTTATTTTCAAATAAAATTATTAACACAAGGAAAAAGGAGTGTTCACAAGCTACTAGGAATGTTAGATGGTTAGATTAAGGAGCAAAATGTATTTTAGTTTGCTCTACATAGCTTATTTAATTCCTATAATAGAAAAAGTGATTGGAGAATGAAAGGTTTCATGTTGTGTAGTTATAAGTTCTCATCTCCTCTCTAGTTGACCAACTAACACTTGAAAAAAATGTGTAAATTCTTCCTAGTAAATAAATAATATGCATTAGAAGGCCTTATACCAACCAGAAGTCAACATTATCACCAATAAGCTTTGAAAACTAACACTTGAAAAAATTCGTAAATTCTTCCAAGTAAATGAATAATATGCTGTAGTAGGCCTTATACCAACCTGAAGTCAACATTATCACCAATAAACTTTGAATCAAATGCTTATATTTCAAATTATCTAATCTACAATGTTAAGCAACTCGACCTTTACTATACACAATAATTATCACTAACATAGATGTATAAACAAAAACAAAAGAAGTTAGAAAGGATTGACGTCCATGCATCAAAATAATCAAAGTATCTTTAAAAGTTACCTTTAAGGAAAACATAAAGACTATCTTGAGTTTAAGAACCACTAGAGAAGTCATGCACTAAAGTACCTTATAGCTCTCCACATTAAAAATAATAATAAAAGTAAATTACCAAAATGATGTCTTTCAAAAACACAAATGAATCACCAATAGGGTCTTATTATAGAGACTTCAAAAGAGGCATACATTAAAGGGGGCATTCACAAAAAAGTGGCTTCAGGTCTGCTGAGCCATTCTCTTAAAAAATATTTAGAGATAGAGAGAGAGAGGGAATCATAATAAAAAAAACAACAAAGAAAATCTACATATGAAAAAACAAATGAAACTTACATGAGAAGAGACTTGAAAGTCGTTAAAATCTTATCTTTCTTCCCCTGTCACTAGTGGAGAACAAAGAACAATGAAAAAGTTGTCATCTTAATTATATATAATAATGTCTTACGTGATGGGTGCGTTTCTTAGAGTGACACTAGACTTTACACAATCCTAGTTTTTGGAAATATTTCAAATTTTCTTGTTCCTCATCTTCTACTTCTTTACTCCACCAAATATGAGAACAAAGTTAATTTGCTTTGTGAAAAATTACACAGAGAAGGGAAAAAAAAAGCTTTAAAAGATATGAGAATCGGAAACAAAGGAGCGCAGACACAATTTGATGGGTGGGAAATCTTTTGTGAGATTGCTTTGGTAATGACACCTAACAACCATTTGGTGTTTCTATGTTATCATTTACACTCGTCATCATTATAGTACTCTTGTATTATTTGTAATGACTATATTGTCATGTAGTATTTGTACTATTGCCTTTTTTAATTTGCTAGTAATATAATAATGATTTGAATTTTCATTTTAAGTCATTCATGCATAAATAAATAAACAAAGTTTTGCTATTAATATCCCACTGATTTAATTATGGTAATCTTTTTTACGTTTATTTCTTAATTTCAATTATTGCATTTGATGTTAATGTTACATTATATTAGTAATTGTATTAATTAATTAAAAATGCATTTTTGATTGATAGGCACAACAAATGTTTATTTTGACAATTTGGGAGGTGGTATTTGCAATGAGAAGTGTGATTGTTTTCTTCCATGCCTTGGTGACATGTTTTGTATTGGTAGAAGAGGAAATAACAATTAGTGAGTTGCGTCAGGTGATTATACTAACACTAATAGGCTAAATGATAGTTTTTTGTTTCTACATAACAAATCCAATCAGTATCCAACTGGTAAATTAGTATTGCATTCATAAGCCTTTTGTAAATAAAACATCTAGAAAAGAAAAAGGACATATAATAAAACAATCCTCAAGCAACAGTAACGTCCTTGATATATTCACACCGTGCATATTCCCTTGCTCCATCTTTATCAACTATCTTGATCACAAAGTTTAGTAGTGCAACAACCAGTCTGGATCGAATCTTCATTATGCACTTGTCAACTAAATCAATAACTTCATCGAGTGACATGCCACTATGGTAATGTCAGTCCATCTTGGCTAGAGAAAAATATGATCTGTAGCTAAAAGCTCTCCTATCAACCTTGTGAAGTGTAGAAACATGTTGATTACGGAAAGAAACAAAGCCATATCCTTTTAAGTGACGAGTTTTGTGATCCCACATGACCCTCGCATTTAAAAAATTTTGAGAACTTTGTCAAGAAGAAAAAAAAAGGACATAATGGAAAAGAGAAAGATAAGCTTCTAATGAACTAGACAACAATAACAAGAAGTGTTAAAATACCAAAAAAAAAGGGAGCATAAGATATAAGGAAGACAAAGAGGGCACTCCACTTTCCAATTTATTTCAGTTTTCCAAATACAAACAAACAAACATCATCCTTATCTGCTAAATGCATTGCAAAATTATTTGCATTACTAGGTGCTTCTTTTACATAAGATGTAGGCATCATAAGATACAAATTGATTTCTTAACACAGTAAAAGGAAAGGTGGATGGCTATTGAAAGTAGGATACGGACAAAAGAACCTTCTTAAAATAATTAAAAATTATTAATTAAAGAAAATATCAAATTCTACATAGGGAAATTGCAGAACATTGCCCATGTTTACTGGAAAAATGAGAAGATTGAACATTCACTTTTCTTGTAGAATCTACATGAACTGAACCTGTTGGACCCCGAACTTTTCTTGGAAGATTTGATTTATTAAACGAAATTAAATGAGGAATTAGTGGTGTTTAATGTTGTATTTGGGTAATGTTAATTGGAGA
>JANIPM010000231.1:12066226-12078538 GCA_027478405.1 Erythroxylum cassinoides
ACACAAATCCATTGCTCTAATCCCTTTTCTAACAAAGCAAGAAGGAAGATGAAAACTTACTTCTAACAAGCTTGATTTCTCCTTCTTCTCTAGCTTCCCACGATTTTATTCCCTTCTTTCTTTCTTTCTCACGTTTTTATCTTCTTCTCTCCCTCTTATGATGCTTCTCTTACATTTTGGTCTTGTCCAAAAATACCCCTCCTTTCCTTTGGTCTTCCTATTTTGCCCCTTCTTTCATTTACCTCCTAACTCCTTTAATCTTCTTAAACACCATCTTAATTCTAACTTAATTCAAATCTTTCCATCTAATTTCAAATCTCTATTATGCCCATCAAATTAATGACTCAATTCTAAAAATAATGAAACAAATAAATCGATAATAATTGAAAATTTTACGAGGTCCAACATATAATGTGGACATGTAATTGAATGAGATTGAGTATGTGGAATAAATGTTATGTGGTGCAATTTGCAATATGAAAAGATGTGAAATTATTTGCTTATATGACTTGATATGTAGTATAATTGGGAGAAAGATCAAGGATGGTTACATTATTGAGTTCGCAAAACTCATGAAAATTACAACATTGACTTTTCAAATCTGAGAGAGGACACTAGAGAAAGGAGACTCTACAAGAAGATTGATTCTTATATTTTATGAAGTAATGACTCAAAGGTCAGTCAGTTGAGACTGATGAGTTAGATAGAAGTTTTTGTAAAATTCCTCATATAATATACTTAGTTTTGACACTGTATATATTCGGATGGTTTTGTAAATCATAATGTAATTTTGGATTTTATGAAATGAATGAGGAATTCAGTTTGATTTTTAAAATTTGGTGACTTTATGTATATTAGATGATGCCATGATTAAGTTAGACATGCGTGTGCTCTAAAATGTCATTATTATAGGTTATGTACTGGAATGTCCATAGGATATTCCGGTATGTATTTTATGATAGTGCGGTGATACATTTTTAGTATCAGAGCATGGTTGGCATCTTTAGGGACATATAGGAATGGTAAACATGAAATATAGTGATAAATGTAGAAAGTAATTGGAGTTATTGTTTGTTATAGGTTATCCGACGTAGGCGAATAGGAAGGACACTCAGCTGACCTAGGATCAGCAAGAGCAAGTAGAGAGTCTTCTGTACCTCGACCTGAGGTAATGCCTCCAAGAATTCCCAAGAGAAGGGAAAGGAGGTACTATAGGTTACAAAAGTAGGGGGCTATGGACTTCTATGGAAGTACAGATCTTGCAGAAGCCTAGGGATGGTTAGAAAAGACTGAGCGAGTATTTGATCAGATGGATTGTGAGTCGGACGAGATGTTCGACTACGCAGTTTCCTTACTATAAGGCACAACTTATCAATGGTGGAAGACTGTTTCAGGTAGTGCCACCAGGCCTTGTGATCTAAATTAGGGAGACTTTCTGAGGGTCTTCAAAGAAAATTACATGCCCAAGATTTACCTGGACATAAAAATGAAAGAGTTTATGGATCTGAAACAGGGCAGAATGTTAGTGGCAGATTATGAGATCAGATTTAATGAACTGATGGGTTATGCAACTGCCTTGATTCCTACTAAAGAAAACAAGTGCAGGAGATTTGAAGATGGATTGAACATGAAAATTCGAACAAGGCTAGCAATTACCAACCTGAGCAATTTTCCTGAGCTCAGAGCAGCCTCGACCCGAATAGAACAATTGTTAAGGAGATGATCAGGGAGAACATAGACAAGAATCTAAGATGAAGAGGCCCAGTGAAGTTTAGAGTAGTTCTGGCAGGAAGTTCAACAAGCGCCAGAATAGACCATTTCGACCACCAGTAGGATCAAGACAGTCGGGGTTCAGACAGAGGGGTAGTTTTGTATAATCTAACAGTGGAATAGGTATAATGTCGAGACAGTTACCCAATTGTGAGCACTATGGGAAAAAGCACAGTGCTGAATATTGGAGATTGTTTGGAGCTTGCCTTATGCGATTCATTTGATCATCAGGTTAAGGATTGTCCTGCTACGACTAGAGCCCAGTATGGTATGAGAGGGGGATTGATGAGTAAGACCACTATTCAGCAAAGTCGAGCTAGTGGGGTTAGACAGAGAGACCGAGGTAGAAGTAGGATGAATTTTGGAAATCTTTCTGTCAGGACTGAAGTTTGGAGCAACAGACCCCAGTCTCAGGTCCGAGTATACACTATGACCAGACAGGAGGCTCAGGACTCTTTGGATGTCGTTGCAAGTTCGTTGCTTATCTTTGATTATAATGCATATGCATTGTTAGATTCTAGATCTACGCGTTCTTTTATCGCACCGCATCTGACATTTAAGTTACATTGTGATAGAGAGCAATTGAAACATGGTTTAGAGGTGAGTACACCGATAGGTAGTACTACAATAATTAGAGAAGTCTGCAAGAGGTGTTTGATTAGAGTTGATCAGGCAGAATTGGAAGCAGACTTGATTATATTACAGTTAAGGAAGATTAATGTCATTTTAGGCTTGAACTAGCTTGCTGCTCATAGGGCTATCATGAACTGCTACACTAAAGAAGTGGTATTAGAATCTCCTACTTAGCCGAGAGTAGTTTTTAGAGGTATTAGTCAAGCAGTACCAACCAGATTGATCTCATTTATGAGTGCCTTGAGGTTGATGCAAAAGGGATGTGAGGCTTATTTGGCCCATGTCATTAATGCACGAGCTGAGCAGAGTGTACAGGAAAATCTTATTTTTAGAGAATTCCTATATGTGTTTTCCACCGAGTTGTCTAGTTTACCTGCAGATCGAAAAACATATTTCACAATTGACTTAGTTCCGGATGTTGCTCTTATATCTATTCCTCCATATAGGATGACACCTATGGAACTAAAGGAGTTGAAGGCTCAGCTATAGGAGTTGTTAGAGAAAGGCTTCATTAGACCCAGTATTTCACCTTAGGGAGCTCCAATATTATTTGTAAACAAGAAAGTTGGTACTTTGAGACTGTGCATCGATTATAGGCAGTTGAATCGGGTAACAGTAAAGAACAAGTATTCGTTGCCTAGAATTGATGACTTATTTAATCAATTGTGGGGAGCTCAGGTGTTCACCAAGTTAAATTTGAGATCTGGATACTATCAATTGAAGATAGTAGAGACTGATGTACCAAAAAGTGCATTCAGGAGCAAGTATGGGCATTTTGAGTTCTTAGTAATGCCATTTGGGTTAACTAATGCCCCAGCTGCATTTATGGCCTTGATGAATAAAGTGTTTCAGCCTACTTGGATAGATTTGTCATTGTATTCATCGATGATATCCTAGTGTATTCAAAGAGTAGATAAGAATATGATGAGCATTTGAGAGTAATTTTATAGATTATGAGGGAGAAACAATTGTATGCCAAATTTAGTAAGTATGAATTCTGGCTAGATCAAGTAGTATTTTTGGGTCATATAGTATTTGGACAAGGCATATAAGTGGGTCCAAAGAAGATAGAGGTAGTGATGAATTAGGAAGTTTCGAGAAATTTATCAGAAATCTGAAGCTTTCTAGGATTGGCTAGATATTATCGGAGGTTTGTTGAGGGGTTCTCATTGATCTCAACCCTTCTGAAAAAACTTCTGAGGAAGAATGTAGCACTTAAATGGAGTGATAACTGTCAGAAGAGCTTTGAGAAACTGAAACATCGGTTGACTACTACATCAGTGTTAGCTATACCATCGAAAACTGGAGGATATGTAGTATACAGTGATGCTTTGCATCAAGGATTGGGATGTGTGTTAATGGAGAATGGCAAGGTGATAACCTATGCATCGAGACAACTAAGGTCTCATGAGAGTAGCTTTCCAGTATATGATTTAGAGCTAGTTGCAGTTGTTTTTGCTCTAAAGATATGGAGACATTATCTATATGGAGAGACATTCCAGATATGCACTAATCACAAGAGTTTGAGTTATCTATTAAGTAAGAAATAATTGAACATGAGACAGAGGAGATGGGTAGAGTTATTAAAAGACTATAATTGCACAATCGAGTGTCATCCAAGAAAAGCCAATATGGTAGCTGATGCATTGAGTAGAAAGTTAAATATTAGTGTAGCTCAAATTCAATTATCGAGGTTACCAAGCTTGATTCATTTGAGAGCTTTAAATGTGGAGTTGAATCTAGAGTAGAATAAGACATTGATTGCCACACTAAAGTTGAGAACAATGTTGCATGATAGAATAAGAGAAGTACATAGTAAAGATTCTAAAATGGTGAAACTGATTGAGAAAGTTAAGAGGAATACAAATTCTGAATTTGAATTGAGAGATTAAACATTATAGTTAAAACAGAGGTTATGTGTGCCTAATGTGCATGATCTGAGGAAGGAAATCCTAGAGGAAGCTCAGAGCATTTCTGGTGGCTTAGAATGAAGAAGAAAGTAGTGGAGTTTGTTTCTCAATATATAGCATGTTAATAGGTTAAGGTTGAACACAAGCTCCAATTCGAAAGTTACATTCGTTAACTATTCCGGAGTGAAAATGGGAATGAATCACTATGGATTTTATAATAAGATTACCTAAGACTCCGAGGCAAAATGATGCAATATAAGTTGTGGTGGACCGATTGACTAAGTCGACCATTTCTTACTAGTGAGAGAGAATAACTCTCTAGACTAGTTGGCCCGGAGGTATGAAAATGAGGTGGTTCAATTGCACGAAGTTTTGGTGTTCATTATCTCGGACAGAGATCTCAAATTCACTTTGAGATTCTGGAAGAGTTTGTATTCAACTATGGTTACAAAGTTAAACTTTAGTACTGCATTTCATCCTCAAACAGATGGACAGAGTGAGAGGACAATCAAGACTGTTGAAGATAAGCTTTGAGCATGTGTATTGGAGTTTTAAGGAGTATGTGATCAATACATAGCATTGATTGAGTTTGCATATAACAATCATTATCACATTAGTATCGGGATGGAACCGTATGAGGCATTGTATGGTAGGAAGTATCAATTGCCTTTGTATTGGGATGAAGAGAGTTTGAGAATGATTGAAGGTCTAGAACTGATACAAGACACTGTGGATAAGATAAAATTGATCAGGAGTCGAATAAAAGCGGCTCATGATAGATAGAAGAGTTATGTGGATCAGCATCGACAGGATATAGAATACAATGTTGGAGACAGAGTATTTCTCAGAGTGTCGCCTTGGCGAGGTGTGCTAAAGTTTGGTAAAAAAGGCTAGTTGAGCGCTAGGTACATTGGTCCTTACAAGATCATTGAGATGATAAGACCTTTGGCATACAAGTTAGCTTTGCCTAATGAAAAGTCTCATTTGCTTAATGTGTTTCATGTGAGCATGTTAAGAAGATACATATCTGATCTAATACATGTGTTTTCAGCTCAAGATATTGAGGTTGTTAGTAATCTAAGCTATATTGAGGAGCCGATCAAGATAGTGAGTTATAAGACAAAGCAGCTGAAAAACCAAGTAATTCCATTAGTGAAAGTCCTATGGAGAAATCACTCGACTGAGGAAGCAACTTGAAAATGGAGGATCATATGAGGAAACAATATCCTCACCTATTCGAGCCATCAGGTAAGAATTTTGAGAACGAAATTTCTTTTAGGATAGGAGAGTTGTAACATCATGTTACTTATGATAAGGTTAAAATAGTGTTTACAAGAGGTTAATGAAAAATTGGGAAGCATAATTCATGCTTATGCATAATATGACATACATATACACGAGACTATTGATTTTTGCGCATTAATATGGTTGTACATGCATTCATTGATATTTCAAGGTAAAATTGATTTTTAATGAGAAATGTGGATTTTATTGTCTTAAAATTAAATTGGAGTGTATTTAATGTGATTTGGCAATTTTGGTACTATTTCAGGTATTTTAGAAATTTGGAGTATTTTTTGGACTAGAAAAAAATGTTAAAATATGGACCAATGATAGTGTGACACATGGACTGATGAATTAGTTACAAATGGCATACATGCGTTGGTGACGTGTGGCTGTGTATTGTTAATACACGTAATTCATGTTTTAGTAAGGAAGAAACTTACTATAGTTGTTGTTCTCACTGGAATCATCGAAAAACACCAAACTATTTTAATTGTTCATCATCACCGAAATAGCTTGTTGATTATGCTTGAGCAATTGGCTAATGATTCTTACATCAAAGTAAGAATTTCAGTCCATATCAACTGCTGGAAGTTTAGTTAAATCAAGTAAGTTAAGTTTTGAGTTTATGATACCGTAAATAGGTTTTGATGATGTTTGAGAATTTGTGAATGAATTCAGGTATGAGTGGGGTAGGAAAAAGCAATTTCAGTGATAATTAGTGGGTTAGAAATTTTGTGGAAAGTGTGATAAGATGCAAAAAATGGAGAATGTACAGAAAATAAAAATGCAAAAAAAATGATGAAATGCATGAATGGTGATCTATTTTGATGTTTGAGTTTTAATATGAGAATTTGGATTTGTTTGTGAATTGGAGCTAAGATGGAAGTAGAAAAGATGATTTATGCATAAGATGGGTTAGTTGTAAAAGGTAGGAGTTAAAAATCTAGAAAAGAAAAAAGAAAGAAGACTTTTTGGAGTATGATAGTTGTAATGTTTTCACTGAACATGCATCTGTATTTTAGCTATATCTTGAACTATAGACATCAAAATGAGATGGTTTTAATTTTAAATTAAACGAGAGACATATAGCTATATTTTTCATGAAAAAAAAATTAAAATTGAATTCTGCCTTTAAGAGTTTCAAATTTTAGCTTGAAATTGACCTTTTGGATTTTATTATGGTTTGGGAATAGTCTGTAGTGTTTTTAATATAACTTGCAGAATATTGAGCCAAATTTCAAGAAATTAGTGTCATTAGAAATATAAGACATAAATGAACAATTGTTCAGAGAATATTTTGCCTAAATCCTTCATAATCCTTATCAAAATAACCATGAAAAATTGACTTGAAGGTTTGTTTTGAGAAGAGCCAGAATGAAGTTTGAATAAAAGGGTACACGATAATGCACAAGCACGATCGTGACAAATAGGGTCATTCAGGGATTGCACGATCGTGCATATCAAATCAATGCACCTTTAATCAATTAAAATTGCATGATCGTGCATAGTAAAGGTGCATTGATTTTTGACAGTTTTGAACATCCTTCATTTTTTTGTCCATAATTTCTTCTTTCGACCTCCAAATGACTTGATTTTTGAACCAACAAACTCATAACACATTGTTATTTCTCTCCACCAAAATTTATGACCATTTGAATTTGTTTGAAAAATATTGATTAATGAATTTATGATGAAAATGATAAAATGTGCTGGAATATGATAAATGGAGTATTTTCACTAAACATGCTTAGGTATTTTAGCCATATGTTGATATATAAATTTTCAAATGGAATTATTTTTTATTTAGATTAAATTAGAGATAAATGGTTATAAATTTTCTGAAGAAATCGAATTTCATTTCTGTCGCTAAGAATTCCAAAATTTGGTTTGAAGTTGAGTACATAGTACTATTATAATTAAGAACATTCCGAAATATTTTGAGTATAACTTTCGAAATATTGAATCAAATTGTATGGTCTTGATATCCTTAAAAACTTAAAGACATAGGAGAACAATTTTTTAGAAGGAAGTGCTACCAAGTTACTTCACTTTCCTAATGAAAATAATTATGCAAAGTAGACCCAAAAGTATGTTTTTAGACAAATCTAGATTGATCAATTGAGTATTAATATATGAATGAGTATTGTGACAAGAATAATGACAAGGAACCCATAATTATCATGAACATAAATTGTACATATTCAGTATACATGAATGTACATAAATGAATTCATAATTGTGCAAAATTGTGATATATATATGTATTATATGTTATAGAAGAGCACATTGAGCGACAGTATCCAAACATTGCCGAAATTTCAAGGCAATAACTTTCTGGAGCGTACCGTGAGTAACCTAAATGATCTCATGTAATATTTGATTGCTATAAATTCTACACTAAATGTGAAACGAATTATTTGTACTGATTTCGGACATGAAGGTCCGAAGATTCTGATTGATGAATGTAATATTAAAGTATTCCTTGAATGTGAATTGGGAAAATATGTATTATTCAACATATTTGTTGAATGCCGGACTAAAATTCGATGATATATGTTTATGGGACTAAAAATGTGATTGAATGAGATTGAGATTGAGAAAGGGAATGATTGAAATTATAATTGATTGAATATAAATATGATGTATTTCATATATATTTTATACATGAATGTATGATCAGTTAAAGATAGTTATGACATAAGTAGCCACCGAAAATAAACTTAAAGCTCCGAAATGTGGTATATAGCCAAAGGCTCGATATATACAATGAGCCCTATATTTGAAACAGGTAAATGATAGTAATAATGAGTCCGATATCTACAATAAATACGAGACAATTTAAGCACTGTCACAATAACGAAATAATCGAAAGTTGATCACACATGCATTATGTATACACTTATTGTGATTTGAGTTACTGACTGATTGAATTACACATAATTGAATGAAATTGGGTAAGTGGAATAACAGGATATTCCGGTACGTACCCTATCTCAGTGAAATGTTACAACATCGAAGGCAAAGCACCAAATAAATAGTGGACTCCTCCTGGATATTACAATCTGCAAGAGTTCTGCCACGCTCTATCTTCCTCCCCGCAAAAATAAGCCTCTGTTGGGCAGGTGGAATGCCCTCCTTATCATGGATTTTGGCCTTGACATTGTCAATTGTGTCAGAGCTTTTTAATTCCAAGGTGATTGTCTTGCCAGTGAGAAACTTAACAAAGATTTGCATCCCAAAGATTTGCCTCTCACCACGTAGACGGCCCATTTGCCTCCCAAAGCCATGATTCCCACCACGTAGACGGAGGACCAAGTGAAGGGTGGAGTCCTTTTGAATATTGTAATCTGTCAGGGTTCGGCCATCCTCAAGTTGTTTTCCAGCAAAAATCAACCTTTGCTGATCAGGAGGGATGCCTTCCTTATCATGAATCTTGGCCTTAACATTGTCGATGCTGTCCGAGCTTTCAACCTCTAGGGTTATTGTCTTGCCAGTGAGGGTTTTGACGAAAATCTGCATCTGCTAGGGAAAAAAAAAATTCAAATCTCGGTACTGAGTATCGAAAACCAACATTCTCCAAAACCAACACCAAACAACCATAAGACGATTGAACATTAATATAACAGCATATTACTGAATTCGTGATAATAATTATCGAAACACATGATGTACACAAGAAACCAAACAACATTCTTCACCCATGAGAAAACTTCAAGATCATCAACCCAAGTTAAACAACGAGGTACAAAGCAGGTATTTTTCATGGGTTCAGCCAAGAAAAACAAGCCTTAACCCAAATAGTTCAATCGAGGGAAAAACCTCATCGAAGTCATATAGCAAACAAGACACACGCTTCACCAAATATCAATCAACCCCATAAGAAAGCACTGGACAAGGACTAGAAACAGAAAAGAAGATCCATTTCCAGATCTAATAATTAAAGAAAAAGAAACCATCAAGCCCCCATGAGAGTGTAAGAAAATCCACCCCATAACCTGAAACATGCACATCAAGAAGTGAAGAAATTTCGAACAGATCAGAGCTGCATAGAACAATTAACACATCTGCAAATAAATCAAATCAAAAAGGAACAATAATAACTCCATCGAAGACAAACATATCTCAGCATCGATATCAAAAAAAGCATACCTCTTAACCCTAATCAAAAAAGCCTACCTTGAGAAAGAGGGAGAGAATACTACGCGTTTGGCCGCAGAGAGATTTGGGAGATAATGTCAGAATGGCGATCAAACCTGGCTAAATAGTACAGGTGATCATGTCCCTACTCATTTCCAGTTCACTTCAGCCACCATGGGTCCACACAAATGTGTGGCTGAAGTAAACTAAGGTTTGAAACAGGGTATGTACGTAGCACACTGATTACGCCCCAGGTTTGAAATTACGATATGCCGATTTACCTGTGGACGCCTTTACCGGTGCCGTATTTTAGTAGCACACTTTATCTGATGCTCCCAAATTTTGTTGTTATAATTCTTTGGCTTTGACTTGTTGGTTCTTTGGCTTTTGCTCCTAATTATCCTCACTCTGAAAAATGCCCTTCCATTTTGAAGTGTTTGCAGTCTAAACTGTATCATATCTCTCATTTGCCACCCTTCATCGCTGCCACCCATCACCACTCTCACAACCTATGGTAATGCAAATTGTTTTGCATCTTTTTGCCTATGCTTTGTTTGTTTAAAGGTTTTTTTTTTCAAAAGTCATAAAATGGAGGAATATTGTGAAAGATAGTGTTGAGTTGCCCAATCAAGGAGAGGAAGTTGTGGCGTAAGTTGTGTGACGAGAAGTTTGGGTGTTTCTTTGGTGATTGTCAGATAAAAGGATATGAATAAGGATAATGATGTATACAATCTGGATATTGTTGTCATTTTCGGTTTATCTCCATCCTTGCAATTGACAACCAAACCTTAAGCAACAGGGGAGTTTGGGTGTTGCTTTAAAGAGCTTTTTGAATTTTGATGTTTTGGTTTGTTTAATATTTTGTGTTTGATGATTGTTTAGCAGAGGATACAAATGAGGATAATTTAATATTATGAGTTTGGTGACTGTTTAGTCATGGGTATAAATGAGGATAATTTACATTCATCCTTGCAATTGACAATCATACCTTAAGCAACAAGGAAGTTTAAAGATTACATTTATGTTTATCTCTGAGTTCTATTGGAGAAAAAGAAGTATTAGTTGATTGATATTTCTTGAGCTTTCTATGTTTGCAGTACATTGGAATTGATTAATTAGTTTGAATTTATATTTAACTTAGTTGAAAGATTATCTCATCTTAGACCTTATTGAAAGATTATCTTATCTTGGAATTAGTTGACCTAATCGCATAACTATAATTTCATCATTTAGGAAAGATTATCTTATATTTTGCATTAATTTTTTCTTTGTAAGTAAATTTATATTGTGATTTTCTTAATATGCAAATGGAATCATCATCATCGACTAATATAATAGTAAGTTTAAATGTAAGGATTGTGGTTTGTTATTGTGGATTAAAGGCCCCCTTAAGGACTTCATGGAATGGTCATAATTTCGATCAAAGATTTCATGGATGCCCCAATTATCCAATGAGAATTTATTATTATTTGATTAAAAACTTGTGTTTAAGGTCTATATAATGAAATTAAATATTTTTGGTTAGGAGATGCAATTTTTTCAAAAGGTACGATGAAAAATTTAATAAGAGAGCTGTTAAAGTGATTCAAAATTAAAGAAAGAATTATCAATGTTAAAGAAGGAGGTTAAAACAAGCACAACTAAGAAATTTGAAGAACAAATGAAGCTTATGAAGGAGGACATGAATTTATTGAGAAAAGAGAAAAAAGAAATGAAGTTTAAGATAATGAACATTGCAAGAAGATTTGTCATGGTTATGGTACTTTTTATCTATATAATATTATGGGGATATTGTATTGAATTCAACTATGTAATGGTTAAAATTAATTTCAACTATACTATGAAAAAATTGGCTTTTGAATTATATTTATATATGAATTATGTATTGTAAATATAACTATGTATTGTTGATAGTTGTGCATTAGTATGTGTTTTTGTAAGTATTTAGTATGTGTTTCTTGCATGATATGTTAGTATTATTATGTTTTAGGACTTGTTTTGTGTGTTTTTGTTTAGTTTGATCTTCGTGGTTGTTCTTTTGTGTTTAATATTAGTTTAAGGTAGGAATTGATCATTTTGGTGTAGGAATAGAGTGTGAACACCTTTGTGATTGACCTAGAGATTAAGAGAAGAAAAGAGAAATAGAGCTGTTGAAAAACAAGAACCCATGATCATAGAAAAGGACATGTTTTCTACGATCGTAGGAAATCTATGGAGGAAGTTTCCGTTAAGTTAATCCACGATTGTGGGAATTGGAAGTCGAAGAGACAAGCGAGTTTTATTTTTTTTAAGGTTTTCGGGATTTTATAAGACATAGAATCCTGAGAGCCGTCAAAGGGTCATGGAACTTGCTTCCTGGAGCTAAAAGACATATTGAGAAGCCTAAAGATAAGGGGAGATTCAAGGTTTAATTCCTGGTTAGGTAAAAAACACCCCGTCATCCAGATTTTCCGGATTGGGCAAAGAAGAGAAAGAGCTACCCCGTCCAATCTTATTTCAATTTCTTTCTCTTCTAGCATGTTTATCATGGATTATTTGATTGTTAGGGATGTTATGGATATTATGATTGGCTAAA
>JANIPM010000231.1:12195347-12218240 GCA_027478405.1 Erythroxylum cassinoides
CAATTGAAGTTGCTAGATGGCTTGCATGTCAAGGATGTGCTTTCAGAGGTAATGATGAGAGTGCAACATCAACGAATCGTGGAAATTTTCTTGAATTATTAAATTTCATATCCTCTTATAATGAAAAAGTAGCAGAAGTTGTGAAAAAAGCTCCCTTGAATGCCTCATATACATCACCACAAGTGCAAAAGGAAATTTTACATGTCTTGGGAATCAAAGTGAAGAATGCTATCCGTGAAGAAATTGGTGATGGTAAATTTTGTATAATTGTTGATGAAGCTCGGGATGAGTCTAAGAAGGAGCAAATGTCTATTGTCTTGAGATTTGTTGATAAAAAAGGTCTTGTGCGAGAACGATTCTTTGGGTTAGTTCATGTTAAAGATACTGCTGCATTGACATTAAAAGAGGGAATTTTCTCAGTTTTATTACATCATAATCTTGATGTTCAAAACATTAGAGGACAAGGCTATGATGGTGCAAGTAATATGAGAGGGGAATGGAATGGATTGCAAGCTCTAATTTTAAAGGAGTGCTCTTATGCTTACTATGTTCATTGTATGGCACATAGGCTGCAATTGGCTTTAGTTGCAGCATCGAAGGAAGTTATCCCGATTCATCATTTTTTTACAAAATTAAATTGTATTGTTAATATTGTTGGGGCATCATGTAAACGCAACGACCAACTGAAAGCTGCTCATGCTGAAAATATTGCTCATTTACTTGCTGTTAATGAACTTGAGAGTGGAAAAGGCTTGAATCAGATTGGCACTTTACAAAGAGTAGGAGACACTCGTTGGAGTTCTTATTTGAAATCTGTTTCCAGTTTGATAAACATGTTTAGTGCTACTTGTGAGGTTTTATTGAATATTATTGAAGATGGAGCTACATCGGCTCAACGTGGAGAAGCAGATGCAGCATATGAGGCACTAACCTCTTTTGAATTTGTTTTTATTTTGCATCTCATGAGAAAGATTTTGGAGATTTCTAACTCACTTTGTCAGGCTTTACAACTCAAATCTCAAGACATACTGAATGCAATGCACTTAGTTTCGTCCACAAAGTCACTTATCCAGAATTTGAGAGATGAAGGGTGGGAAGAATTGCTTTTAGAAGTGAAATATTTTTGTGAAAAGGTTAATATACCTGTGCTAGATTTGAATGCTCTTTATGTTGCTAGAAGAGGAAGGGCTCGTCATCAACAAGATGAAATTTTATTAGAACATCATTATAAAGTTGACATTTTCAATGCAGTGATTGACTCTCAATTGCAGGAATTGAACAATAAGTTCAATGACCACACGGTAGAGCTCCTTATTCTCAGTTCAGCTTTAGACCCAAAGGAGATCCGTAGGTCATTCAGGGTTGATGATATTTGCAAGTTAGTACAAAAATTCTACCCACAGGATTTTGCAGAGTATGACATGCTACAGTTGAGGATACAATTTGAGCACTTTAATCATGCAACACAAGTTCCAGAATTTGAAAACTTGGTAACCATTTCTGATTTGTGCCAATGGTTGGTGAAAACTAGAAAATCAGAAATTTTCCCCCTTGTTTATAGAGTGGTTACTTTGGTTCTCACTCTCCCAGTTTCTACTGCTACAACGGAGCGATCATTTTCAGCTATGAAAATTGTGAAGACGAGACTTCGTAATAAGATGGAAGATGAATATCTCTCTGATTGTTTATTAGTGTTTATTGAAAAAGAAATTGTTGAAACAGTTAATACAGATTTATTGATAGATGATTTTCGTGATCTAAAAGAACGGTGTGTTGCATTTTGATTATTTATTAATAATATTATATAATTGTATTATTTTTTTGCATTTAGATGTTGGCCCCCCGGCTCTCCTTTAGAGTTGAGTCTAGCTCCGTCCCTGATTTCACATGTATATGATTAAGATATTAATTTTCATAATATTAGATCATAAAAACTTAATTTTCAGGTAGTAAGTAACGGGGATGATGATGATGATTTTAATCTTGTTTTAACGTATGACTTTGAAGCAAACTTCGTATTGTAGTACAATTTCTCATCAACTTTAAGTAGTTTCTTTTTCATCAAAATGACCCTGACCGCTTCTGAAAATAGATTTAAAACGAACGATGTCGTTTTGAGGTAAAAATGGGGCCCGTTGAAAAAGCAAAAGAAAGACCAATGTATTAAGTTTTGGACCTTACGAAAACGAGAGAGACGAATGACTCTCTTTGACACTAACGAAGAAGCCAGTGCCAAGTCCCTAAAATTCATAAAACCTCCCAATTTCCAATCCTCAATTCCGATTTCAGTGAACTATCCCTCGCGGAGAATTGGGGAAACCGGTATTTGGAAGTAAATAATCCTCCGATAATGTCAAAAACCGGTACTTCAAAGTCCAATCTCCTGCCTTACGCCAAAGTCCACCCTGCCAACGATCCTGAGGCCGATCCCAATTCCTACTCTGTCGAGAAGTTTCGGCTTTACGAGACCAGACAGGTATGTGAACGGGGTGCAATCTATGAAATTTTAAGTCTTTGCTTTGCTGGTTATATTTTAATTTAAAGGAAATGGAAACGGCGATAAGATAATGTCGTTAAAAGTTGTTTCCTCTAGATAATTTTATGTTTGTTGAATCCATATACTTTGTTTTCTTACCTGAGCAGAGGTTTTATCTAGTTGGGAGTGATCGGAATAAGAAATTCTTTCGGGTGTTGAAGATTGACCGGTCAGAGCCATCTGATCTCAATATTAGTGAAGACCCAGTGGTTTACTCACCACAAGAAATCAAAAACTTGCTTCAGCGGATTGCAGAAGGAAATCGTGCTACCGGGGGCCTGAACTTTGTGGCGAAGTTTTATGGAATTGCGGGCTAGTATTAATGCAATGTTTTGTTTTTGCGCATTTTGATGATAGATGGTTTTCTTTGTGATAACAATATATGTGCTTTTGGAATTTCAGGTTGCATGAAGTTTCTTGAATCATATTATTTGATTTTAGTAACGAAGCGCCGCCAAATAGGATGTATTTGTGGTCATGCAATATATGGTATAGATGAGACCCAGTTGATTACAATTCCACATGTAACAATTCAAACTGATTTGGCTCATTCAAAAACCGAGCTGAGGTACTTGACTTTCCTTTTGCTTGCATATAGTTGTTTCTTGTTTGCGTGGCTTACTTTTTTTTGTGTCTCATGTTTGTTTGTTACATTTTATTCTCTACATGGTTTTTTAGTCTATGTATTATTTTGGCATTTCATACTTGAAGTTAGATCTCATTGACATAATGGTTGCATGATTTACATATCTAGTGCATTTTAGCTTTGTCACGACACAGGATGAGACAAACTGTTACTTACTTATGCTTGTTTTATGCTCCTGCACCTTTATGTATCCCATTTACAACAACAAAAATGAGAACTGAAAAAAATAAAATTTGTTGACTTGGTAACTGATATTGAAGTTTGTCTGATGAGACAGCCGGGGATAGAAATGATGGGATTTGACAGTATAATTATCCAGTGCTAGTGTATCCAATTATTGCAGCAAATGCTGGACAACATGGGATTAGCATAATCTGATAAAATTATCAAATACCTGCATGTGTATGCACAAACATACGTTGTTTTTATTTACATGTTGCAGCTCACACTTCAAAGTTATTGATTTCTAGGAATGTGTGGAACTAAAGTAATATCGTTTTTAGATATACTTGTTGCAATTCTGTTGCCAGTGTTATAGTTGGTGTGCTACCTGTGAATGGAGGTGCATGTTTCTGAATTTACTAATTTACATCAATAAGATATTGGCCTCAGAATAGTTTCGTTTTTCTTTAAAATGCAGGTACAAGAAGTTATTATCTAGTGTGGATTTGACAAAAGATTTTTTCTTTAGTTATACATATCCCATTATGCAAAGCCTGCAAAAGAACATGTTAACAATGGGAGATGAGAATATGCCATATGAAAGCATATTTGTGTGGAATAAGTATCTAACACAAGCCATTCGGTCAAGATGTGGCAATCCTATTTGGACAATAGCACTTGTCCATGGGCATTTTAAGCAGGTATGCATCTCTTTTTGTTAATAGTTTTGGTCATCATAGTCGATAAATGATATTGAATTGTTTCCACCCATACTGTGCTTTTAATCTTTAGATATCCAATTAATCTCCTTGTTGCTATATCGTAATATTTTTCAAGTAATTGTTTCTTCTTATACTTTCCGTTGATTGGGTCCATTCTTCTTCGGGATAAAACTTTAAGTGACAATGATTAATTATTTAACAATAGCTGCAATATTTCTACTTGAACTTGAACTTGAACTTTTGGCTACATTAATAGTTAGACTTGAAATGGAGAAAGCTTTTCGAGATTATTGCAATTTTAATTGAAAGAGGATACATGTTTAAAGAAACTTTAAATTTGTCACCTTACTTAACACTAAAATGCTACATTATACATGTTTTGGATTATGATTTCGTGTAATAGAGATTATATTTCCCAACACTTGCAATCACCCCTAATCTAAAGAAACTAACTGATCATGCATGATCGGTGGATGAAGTCTTTCCAATCATTATTCCTGATGCTCTCTTAATGTTTATCTAACATGTGAGGCCTCGTGACATTGTGGTAACAGGTTAGGTTATCGATCTTTGGGAGGGATTTTAGTGTTGCTTTGATTTCGAGGCGTTCACGGCATTTTGCTGGGACTCGGTATGCTCTATCCTTGTTTTCTTTTTCAAATTGTATTTCATATGTGATATTTTCTTTATTCTTGGTTAGTTTCTTCAAATGTGTCATCTCATTGAATTCTAGTCTGATGCTTCTTATATTTCTTCTATACTAGATGACAGCAACTTATCACACACATATCTTTGACTTGGAACGAGTTACTGTAGCTGAATCATTGCTTTTATTTTGTTAGGTGAAAGTGTTAGAAGAGTTCAAAAATATATCCACATGTTGTCTGTCACTTTACTTATACTTTAGGTAAAAGTACAAAGTGGCCTAATTAATGTTCTACTTCCTATTAAGCTGGATCATGTATATCATGTGTTCCTTTCTCTTTACCAATTTATCTTTTGAGAAATTTTGATTTTGTCGAGAAATTAGCAAGTTGATATTCCAAATCGACAGAAGTAGGTACTGATATCATTTTGCTCAAGAAAATCAACTTTTTGTTTATTCTGGACCTAAAACAACATAGCTTTCTGTTTAGTTGCCCTCTACATTTCTATAGGCCTTAGATGAACAGAAGCTAACACTACTGTGAAGAACAGTGGGAAAATAGAGGGGTTGATGAATATTCAAGACCCTCGTATCATTTATATAGAAGTCATTACATAGGGAAAGAAAACCTTAGTAATAAATAGGAAATCATACACTAAAGAGGGAGATCATACTCTCCGTAATATAGATACTACTCTTCCTAATATAGATATTTCCTAACACTCCCCCTCAAGCTGGAGCATACATATCATAAGCTCCGAGCTTGTTACATATAGGTTTCAACTGAGACCCCCCCCAGTGCTTTAGTAAGTCAGAAAAAGTTGATCTTCTAACTTGACACATGGTGTCTCAATCAATCCTTCTTGAAGCTTTTCACGAACAAAGTGACAGTCCACTCCAATATGTTTGGTTCTCTCATGAAAGACTGGATTCGAGGCAATATGAATGACTGCTTGATTATCACACATCAGTTTCATTAGAGTGGAGTGCTCAAAACCAAGTTCTCCGAGAAGATGCTTCAACCAAATCAAATTACATGTAGTATATGCCATAGCCCTGTACTCAGATTCAACACTAGAACGTGCAACAACTGACTGTTTTTTACTTTTTCATGACACCGAGTTTCCACCCAAAAATACACAGTAGCCTGAAGTAGACCGTCGGTCATAAAGAGCCTGCCCAGTCTGCATCTGTATACCCTTGAATCTGAATGTGTCCATGATTCTAGTAAAGAAGACCTTGCCCTGGAGAACCTTTCAAATATCTCAAAATTCTAATAACTGCATCCCAATGACTAGTCCGCAGAGATCCCATAAAATGACTCACTACACTTGTAGCAAACAAAATTTCTGGACGAGTAATAGTCAAATAATTTAGTTTACCAATAAGTCTTCAATACTTTCCTGGATCTTCCAACTGCTCTCCTTTATTAGCATCAAGTTTTACATTTGGTTCCATGGGGCTATCAACTGGCTTTGTTCCCAACATACCTGTTTCCTCTAGAAGATCAAGAATGTGCTTCCTTTGACTAAGTCCCCATTTTTGACCTTGCTACCTCGATACCTAGAAAATATTTTAGTAAACCAAGATCCTTTTTTTGAAATTTAGTCTGTAGGAATGACTTTAAAATTTGAATTCATGCTTTATCATCTCCAGTAATAATAATATCATCAACATACACAATCAAAAGAATTTTACCAGCCTCAGAGTGATGATAGAACACACCACATCGATGTAGACCAAACTACATAACCACTATACTAAAGTGCCCAAACCAAGCTCTCGGTGACTGTTTTAGACCATACAAAGATTTGTTAAGACGACACACTAGATTAGTCTCCCCCTGAGCAACAAACCCTGGTGGTTGCTCCATAAAAATAGTCTCCTGAAGAAAGGCATTTTTCACATCGAGTTGATGAAGAGGCCAGTCAATAGGTAGCTACCAGTGCAATTAAAACATGTACGGATGTCAATTTGGCAACAAGAGAAAAGGTTTCAGTATAATCCATTCCATACACCTATGTATAACCTTTAGCTACCAAACGAGCTTTTAAACGATTAATCGTGCCATCAAAATTGAACTTAACACTAAACACCAACGGCAACCCACAATTGTCTGACCATGTGGAAGAGGAACTAAGTCCCATGAAGCATTAGCTTGCAAAGTCACATCTCTTCTTCCATGGCATGTTTCCATCTAGGATGATCCAAAGCTTCTGAAACAGACTTAGGGATAGGTATAGAAGACAAAGTGGATACAAAAGCAGCATATAAAGGTGATAATGAGTTATAAGAAACAAAGTTTGAAATACAAAAGCAGCATATGAAGGTGATAATGAGTTATAAGAATCAAAGTTTGAAATAGGGTGAGATGTACAAGACCTTTTTCCTTTACGGAGAGCAATGGGCCAATCAAGATCATCATATGATGGAATTGAAGAAGGAGAAGACAATGGTGACGAGCGTGAATCGTCTGGTCGTACTTCAGGATAAGTGCGTCGAGTATGAACCTGCAAATCAGGATGAGAGAGACGTTCCAAAGGAGTAGGATTAGTGTTAGGAGCAACATAATTGGGAGTTGCTTGGAAAGGAACAAAAGGAATTGGTAGACACTCATCAGTATCAGTAGAGACAGATTGAGCATCAGAGAAGTATGGTGTGTCTTCAAAGATTGTATCATCAGCATATAAAAAAAAGATTCAATGAGGGGCTAAAACATTTATACCCTTTTTGCAAACGAGAGTGCTCGAGAAAGATGCACTTTATAGCTTTTGGATCTAATTTATCGATGTTGGGCTGAAGCTGGTGAGCAAAACAAATACATTTGGATACTCGAGGAGCAACGAAAAAAGGGTCTTGATAGGGACAAAGAATTGAGAATGGAGTTTTACCTGTTAACACAGAAGATGACATTCGATTGATAAGATAACATGCAATAAGTACAACATCTCCCTAGAAACTTTTGGGTAAATTCATGTGGATTAATAAGGTACGAGCTGTTTCAACAATATGTTCGATTTTTCTCTCAGCTACCCCTTTTTGTTGAGGAGTGTGTGGGGAGGAAGATTGATGTTGAATACCTTGTTGTTTCAAGTCGTTAGAGAATGAGCTAGAGAAATGTTCTTTAGCATTATCACTATGAAAAATATTGATTCGTGTATTAAACTGATTTTGAATTTTAGCATAGAGAGGGTCCAACACCTTTAATGTGAGAGAAGAACAAGGATGAGAGGGTCCAACACCTTTAATGGTGGTAGTAGATCCATTAGCAATAGTAAATTTATCATTATGAGAGGCAGGTAAAAGAATGATATGGTTAAAGTTGGTTGTTTTACTTGAAATATTGTCAGCGGCACCAAAATCTATTACCCATGACTACTTTCTAAGGGTAGCTGAATAACAAGCGGTTGGGTTACCTTGATGAGCCACAGATGCCATAGAGGAAGAAGGTGTTTGCTGGGCTGACTGATACTGCAAGAACTTAGTATACTCGTCCTGAGATAAAGTAATAGATGGTTGTGAAGTTGTAGCCGAAGAATGTTCTTCAAGAGACGCAGCTCGCAAATGGGGATATTTATCCCAACAAGACTTTTCATCATGTCCACCTCTATCATAATGTGTGCAATGGAGTCGTGAGCCTCTGCCACATCCTCCTCAACTGCCACAACCACCACGGCCATTGCGGCCTCCTTGACCTTTGACTTATGAATCAGATTGTGTTGCAAGAGCTGACCTTTCAGAGTTATTCTCTGGTGAAGTCGCCTTAGTCATAGAGCGAGAGAGTGTAGAATATACTTCAACAAGGATGGAAAGTGTGCTCCTCCCATGATTTGTGCTCGCACAGGCTCAAACTCAGGTTTCAATCCAGCCAAAAACATCGTAGTTACCTAGTGCTCTCTTTGAATCTGCATCTCTTTAATATCAGATGTGATCGGTAGTAGAGAATTCCACTCCTCAAAAGCACGTTTCACTTTCCCAAAGTATTCAATCAAACTTCCTTCCTGTTTGGGCTGAAATAACTCAACAGAAATATCATACATGCGAAGCATATTATTGGAGTAAAGAAGCTCAGCATAGTCTCAAGCTTGCTTACAAGTGCTAACATGAGAGAATAGGATTGAAATTTCAGGTTTCATAGAATCGAAAAGAATATGTAGTAATTGTGCACGATCACCTTGCCGATTTTCTAGTATTTTTTGATCAGTTGGGGGATCAGATTTAAGATAGGACAATTTTCTCTGACCTCAAAAGAACAATTCAACATTCTTAGGACCAAAAAGGATAGTTATTACCGTTCAAACATTGCTTGGTGATTCGCAAAGTTGAGGAACCCATTGCAGGATATCTAACTGTCGTCGCCGATGGTCGCCAGACGACAGCGCGTGACACCCACGCTCCGACTCGTGGTTGGTTTTCTGGCGACACTACCGGTACTTTGGTGGTCGCCGGCACCCCCAGGTTGTTGGTTTTGGTAAGTGGAGGTAAGTATTTTGGATAGAATGGAAGGTGTTAGAGTTTATGGTAAACAAGTATTAAGGTTTGGAAGTGTGGCTCTGATACCATGTGAAGAACAGTAGGAAAAACGGAGGGCTTGATGAATATTCATGACCCTTGTATCATTTATATAAAATTCATTACATAGGGAAAGAAAACCTTAGTAATAAATAGGAAATCATACACTAAAGAGGGAGATCATACTCTCTCTAATGTAGATATTACTCTTCCTATTATAGATATTTCCTAACAACTGCTACTAAATATTTTTACCATATTGATTCACAGGTGGTACGGGTTATAGCATGATATCCAGTTTAAGACTAAACTTTGCAAGTGCAATTTGTTTTTAATGTTCCAGGATACTAAAATCCACTAACAAAAACATATTATCTACAAGTTAGATCTATTTAAAGCTGATCTAGCATACTCAGTATTTGCATAAAGTTGAACTTTCGTCCCTCATGATCCTTGCACAATAATGTTTCCCATGAACTATGAGATATCTCATTATGTTTACTACTGCATGAAATGAGTACTTCCTGAGAGTCTAAGAGTCATCACTCATTGTAAAGATAATTGCACATCTAGGGATTAATTTGTAATTGGTCCCAAATATCTTGTAATATGAATAACTGGTCTCCATGTTGGATACATAATTTGAAGAACGGTGTTGTATCCATTTGCTTTGATTATAATGTTCTGCTTTTGCTCATCGAGTCAATAACATATTTCCTATGTGAATGGGAAATTGCCAGAGCTGATCTTACTGTCTTTATCCCCAAAATATATTGTTGAAATTTCTTTAATATTTGGTTTCAAAGTTTTTCTGCAAAAATGATATGTGTTCATGAATGTCACTACAATATGACCTGATGCTAACAGTGTTCACTGCATCCATTATAAACAAAAGGTTAAACTTTTCATTATAATTTCCTAGAGTTACATATACAAACTCTTTTTAACAAAGTATCTATTATTTCCTGAACCCATCAACCTAAATGATTACTCCATAAAATCCTGAACCTGAAGATCCCGACTAAGAAGCAATGATGTTATTATAATGTTGAAGCTAATAACGTCACCATATTGACAAGGTTTACTTTCCTGCCTGATACTGCAGTCACTGTTAGTGTGCGGTTGACAATTGTTAATATTGTAATTGTTGAATTTTAATTGACTGCAGTTACTTGAAAAGGGGAGTGAATGATCGGGGAAGGGTAGCAAATGATGTTGAAACAGAACAAATTGTCCTTGATGAAGAAGCTGGATCATGCAAGGGAAAAATGAGTTCTGTTGTTCAGATGCGTGGTTCTATTCCCCTCTTCTGGTCCCAGGAAGCTTCAAGATTTAGTCCTAAACCTGATATCATCTGTAGGGAAATTAATTCAATTTTTCAAACTGTTGGTTATCTATTTCTGTGATGGTATTTCCTGCATGATTTGCTTATCCTCTGATGCTTAATTTTATCTATACATCAGTGCAACGTTATGATCCTACCTACCAGGCAACCAAACTGCATTTTGAAGATCTAGAGAGGAGATATGGCAACCCTATAATTGTACTTAATTTGATTAAGGTTTGTTCATATACTAGCTATGCAGTCTACACTGTTCAATTTTTTTTCAGGCTAAGTTGTGGCATTTGCCTTATGTTTTTTGATGATACAAGTGAATGATAGTTATATGAAGAATTTATGTGTGCAACTTTATTTTGATTGATGTTCACATGTTCCTCTCATTTATATTTCATATCAGAACACTCCTTTGACCTATCTTCTAATGTTTAATACTATCCTGACAATTATCGTAATGCTAAAATGCAGACTGTTGAGAAACGGCCAAGAGAAATGATGCTGAGGCGTGAGTTTGCTAATGCTGTTGGGTATTTGAATACGATTATGCCAGAAGAAAATCATCTAAAATTTATCCACTGGGATTTTCACAAGTTTGCTAAGAGGTAGATTTGCTACAACTACCACTGGGGGTTTATTGGAAGTATTTGATTGAAATGTACAGCTTGTCCTAAACTGCTGTACTTATTCTGGTCTTCAGACTTTGTTCAAATACAAAATTTGAAAATCTCTATCTTGTCTTCTTGAATGCCTCTAGTAAACTTAGTTTTATCAACTAACTTATAGAACAGCCTTTAAGTATGGTATCCCCCTAACTTGTAAGAAAACAAATCAGGAAATTGAAATTTATGAGTTCCATGTGCCATGCATTCATAGTTAATTATTTACCTAAAGTCCATTTTGTTTTTTTAATATGATCAGCCTACTCTGTTTTCTTCCTTCATTTATTATTGTGAGCTGACTCATTTGTTCTTTCTTTTCTCCTCTTTTAAAGCAAGTCTGCCAATGTTCTGGCTGTTTTGGGTGCTGTGGCAAGTGAAGCACTTGATTTGACTGGGTTTTACTATAGTGGGAAACCCAACATTGTTAAGAGGAGAACCAACAAGTTTAATCGGACAAGCACTGGCAGGTAGTAGTTCCCAAAGATTAAATACATTTAAGCATTTATTGTAACGTTGCAAATCTTCTTCTAAGCATAACACTTGGTTTTCAAGGATGCTTATCTGAGGCACTTAATATTAAGCTGGGAACTTAGTGTTGTCCAGTATGTATTACATAATATAGCTTCTAGACAATATAATCGTTTATCAGAGTAGATCCTATCTTTCATTGACTTTTATATACTTCTCTTAGAGATATGACGACTGGCTCTGGGGAAATTGCAAGGATGGGAAGTACCAATGACAGTTTAAGTTCAGTAACAAATCGGGAAAAAGATGCCAATTCTAGTCAACAGAATAGGCTAGACAATTTTGGTGGTGAAGCACCTCGTTTTCAAAGTGGAGTTCTTCGCACTAACTGCGTTGACTGCCTGGATCGTACAAATGTTGCTCAGTATGCTTATGGCCTAGCGGCATTGGGACGCCAGCTTCATGCAATGGGTCTTACCGACATACCTAAAGTGGATCCTAATAGTACCATTGCTGCTGCTCTTATGGATATGTACCAAAGCATGGGGGATGCTCTTGCCCAGCAATATGGAGGCTCTGCAGCTCATAATACTGTATTATTTCTTCTTCATTCTTCCTGTCTTCTCCACTTAATTGGCGTTCATGTTCAGTTTAGACTTAGCTCATGGTCATTTGCTTCAGGTGTTTCCAGAGAGACAGGGAAAGTGGAAAGCTACAACTCAATCTACAGAGTTTCTCAAGTCTATAAAGCGATACTACAGCAATGCCTACACTGATGGTGAAAAGCAAGATGCAATAAACTTGTACTGATCTTCTCTGTTATACAATTTTTAATTCCATTACCAAGTCTGTTTACGTCTTAGCTGTGCATATTAGTTTGAATATTCGTGCAGTGACAATGTGTTATGTTCTTTGCATAACTCCAATTTATTACTATCAGTTCTCACTGCTTAATATGCTATTAAATGTCCATTTTTGCAACTCCCAACTATTTGCTAGATTTTTGGGTTACTTCCAACCACAAGAAGGAAAACCTGCTCTTTGGGAATTGGATTCAGATTATTATCTCCATGTCTCTGGGACTGGAGAAGAAGACCTTTGTTTGGATTACTGGTAAAAGTTAGAATCTTACGTTGTGATCTTGGACTGAATTTGGTAGATAGATGGCTGAAGGATGTCCTTGTCTATTCCATGGGATGATATTTTGAGTATTTGTGCAGCTTGTCCAGCAACCAGGGGTTGGATGCTAAGTCCACAGACATCAGTGTTAAGCATTTAGGTGTTGGGATGACTCTTGCACCTATTCCAGCATGCAGGGAAGATTTTTATCGAATGAAGCTGACTTCATTTGATAAATTGATTGAGAGGACATGCAGCGCAATAAAAAATGTAAGACTTTGTAGTGAACCTGACCAAAGACCTGGTCGTGCTGCAGGAAACTCTGGAGTTGCACCTGATGCAGCGTAATTTCCTTTAACAGAGTTATTGTCTTCTGATTTATTCTTCTTATGTTGTGTATACATCATAAACGTGTTGATTTCATGATCTCTTGTGTTTGCATATGTGGTTGTTACGCGTCTAACATGATTCTGCTAGTTCTATCTTCTAACATGTCACATCTCTGGAGTTTTGATATCTAATATAAATATACTGACTCAAAATCTCACTCACCCACTCATAGACAAAGCTCCCATAAATTACATCTGGAAAATGCCAGAATTAACCTGGACAGGTGCATTATTTGTGGCTGTTTCTGATCTACGATCTTTACATTCTTAGAGTGACATCTTGGCATGGGCTTGTGGATCTGTATGCTGTCTCATTGCCATCAAGATGCCAAAAGATAACCACATTTTCAGTCCTCTTTCTGCCTTGCCGATTCTGATCTTAATTTCATTGCAAAATTATTAACTAGGTTATTTTCGTCAACTTCGTGAGGAATTTGGCCACAATTATCTTATTATTCCTCTCTTTATATTTTTCCATCATAGTTATCTTTCTTTTGGTTTACTCTTTTGTTGAAATCTTCCTACTATAATGTCCTTTATAAAAAAAAAGTTCCATGATTAAGAGATATAGATAAAAAGTTTAAGACTTTATTTTTGTGCTAACAATAGTAAGAATGTTCCAAAAGGAGAAATTATCTTTTAAGGAGCAAATTCGGAAAATACAATTTGGAGAATTAGAAAAAAAATATGATTATCATGGAACACAATTGTTGAAGCTTCTAGTTGAATTTGAAAATGCAATAATAGATCAATAGACTTTCCTCTTTTCTTTTTTTTTTTGATAAGATTCCTCTTTTCTTTATTATAGCTGTTGGATTACTGTTTTACATCGTAAGTTATTAAGTGCTAGCATGATCTGTTGTTTGTGGAAAATTGAATATTTTCCTTCATGTGTTACATTTAATGTAGTGAGATACAGCTCAAGAGCCCAAATTGGCTTTTTGGTCAGAGGAAGTATGATGATAGCAGTGCAAACCCAAAAGCGTCACAAGGGCAGCTTGAAACTGGAGAAATTGAAAAGGATAGAATTGATTACTGTGATTTGAATTGGCTTTCATCTCTAGGTGACATGAATGAGGAGGATATCTTCCAGAGGTATTTCCTTTAGTTTAGTTTTTTCTTTTACCTTTTGTTAATGCAGTAAATAGTAGGATTAGACTGGTTTTGTGGGTATGCTATAAACTCAAAAAGTCAAGGTCAATTGCTTGATAGGTTCAATGCATGGTCGTGAACATCCCCTTTTGTTGCTCCACTAGATCAAATTTGTTGGATAAGATATATGCCATATTTAATGCAATGCTCCTAGCTTGCAAATAACAATTATTGTGATTTTAGAGGGAGGCATAGTGCTAATAAATGCTTGGTTATAAATATCAGACCAAACTGGTTAGTCGAACCAATAAACTTGTGAAGCAGTCAGGAAGCCAGTTTGGTTCTTGTATTGAACCATTTTGACATTTGACCTAATAAAAATCATAAAAAGCTTCTTGTCCCAAGAGAAAAAGCGTTGAGTCAAACAGTTAAACCATTCATGTCTTTATTATCAACAGTAAAAAGGTTACTTCTAACTCTATAACTTTGTAAGTCTTCCTTTTATCGAAGTTTAAAAAAATTAGACGAGAATTAGTTTCTGATACAATTAGATATATTGTTGGTTGTCATATTATGCAAGAAAATTTTCTTGTAAAAATAATTCGCATGTACTATTTGTAGGAATTTATAATAACTTAAGAAGCAATTTACAAAAAATTTGCAATATTATACACTTGTAATACCTAAAGATTAACTTTTGATAATAAATAAATAATGAAATTTAATAAAACAGTAAGAGGACGACCATAATTGAGTCTGTTGTCAGAGCTTGGGCCGAGTCTGATAACTATAAATAATTGAAGTGCTTATTTTCTCCTTGCTATTGCATTCCCTCTGATTTTTCTTTGGATAATCTAAGCAAAGAGCGATATTGTCAACTGTTTGACATCACAATTTTTCCTATGATTAAGGTACCTCACAATGATGTCAGTCGATGAAGCTAGTGGTTGGTATGGTGGTACACTGCTTGGTGATCACGATGAAAACAGTGAGATTTACAGACATTATGCTGACTTATGCCAGGTGAGATTGTTTTTTCGTATTTAATGAATTGAACTGGTTATTAAGGATAACTTTGCTAGTCGCTAAGAAATTCTAGTAGCAAATTTTATGCTGCTGGAAGTTCAAAGAAAGGAAATTTGTTTGTGGGTCTTAATTCTTTCATTGTTTCGCTATCAAGCTAAAAGGAGCATGTTGGAATTAACGAGTAAGATCACATTTAAGTACTTTTAGCTTTTGTTTTAATTGAATATGTCATGATGAGCAGGGTCCAACAATGGAACCATTCCAGCCCGACCCAGAAAGGGAGAAGCATTATGCCGATGCTCTACTGGTGAACACAATTGATGTGGATGATAGTAATATTGAGGCTGAGATGGAAGCAGCTCTCAAGGAGTATGATCAGGTTGGTGCTGATCTTGGGATTTTATCAATCTCTAGCAAATCCCTTGCTAAAGATCCAAGCTGGTTGACAAGATGGATCATTGGGGAGGAGAAAGTGGGGAAATCCTGAATGAATATAATCTTCTGCAGGCTAAGCACTTTGTACAGTTGAAACTTTCCTTGGTTTCTTAATTTGGCTTGAAAAGATCACATGAATAAGAAAAAGAAGTTGCAGAGCCACACACCTTTTTACCTGTGGCATCAATTTTTTGTAAATAAACAAAAACATGTAATCGGAAAAGGAAATTGTATTGTAATTGGCTCCTACTGTACGAAGTTGTATATTGTGATATTGCTTGAGAATAAGTTGATTAACCTTGTTCCTTGGTATATTAAGTAGTCTTTTGTTGTGTAGAACTAGCTGGATTACCCACATTTCGCGTGGATTTTTTTAATCATACTTTAGCTATCAGTGTAATGTGAATCATAAAGAGTTTTCCTTTTTACTTCAGGAATATAAACCTTAAAATCCACAAGCTCATGCAGGGCTTTTATTAAAGTCAATCCAATTGAGTAGCTTGGCTGATTTCCAGTCATCCTATCCAATCATATTCGTGAGCACTTGTGTAGGCTAGAAATGAACAAATTTGGCATCGGATGGATACCATAAACAAAGTTAGTGGTCATTGTACTAAAATTATTATTTTAATAAATAGTTTTTAATTTAATAATAAAATTATTATCAATAATAACTAATTGCATAGTTGATTAAAACTCACAAGTATTGAATTGTTTTGGAACTTTTATGAGACATTGATTAATTCTTCAACCTAACTAGTAATTACCGGAAAGGGAGAGTAACGCAGAGTCCAGATCTACTGTCTAATATTATTGTGTCTTATTGTGTCTAATAAATATCAGCCATTTATTTATGTGGATCTCATGTAAGTTTCGCGTGAATCCCGTGTAAATCCCGTAAAATAAATAGTTGAGATTTCATGAGACAGAATAAAACAGAGTAATATTAGACAGAGGATCTTGTTCCAATAACGCAAGCTTTTATCTCTCTACAATTCTCCGTCTTTTGATATCTATCATTATACTTTTCTTATTTATTGATCATTTACCAGTGTTGCCTTCCTTCGTTATATGAGTCAAATCAATCGTATTCGATTCTAAACTTGTTGCATTTCGAGGCTTTGCTCACTTTCAGCAACACCAACATGCACAAAAAGTGACTTTTGGATGAAGAAGAAAAGAATAATATTGCAATGCAAAACCTGTAGATTTGTTCATTATAACTTTGAAGATTTCTGAATGAGTTCACTGGTGAGAAACAATAAACTGAAAAACTCGACGCCGAGATATGTCAATTTAAATGGTAGCGTTTATTTCAACGAAGAAATATTGTATAGGTCTTCATCTCCGGAAGAAACTTAGTCTGAACCGCTCTTATTTGCCCTTCCAACAGTTGCTGCTTCAGGTGGTTGTCCAGGGTTTGGTCCGGAAGGAGCTCGTACGTTGATTGCCCGAGCAAGCTCAAGATGTGACTGAGGAGGCACTTGAGGATTAGGTCCAGAAGGAGGATACTTGTTGACCGCCCGAGCAAGCTCAAGATGTGACTGAGGAGGCACTTGAGGATTAGGTCCAGAAGGAGGATACTTGTTGACTGCCCGAGCAAGCTCAAGATGTGACTGAGGAGGCACTTGAGGATTAGGTCCAGAAGGAGGATACTTGTTGACTTCATAACTGTTAAAAGAAATACGACCTCCTCCAGCAACAAAAGAAATGAAGAGAGAAGTGAAAGCTAAGATCAAAAGGGTGCTTGAAAGCTTCATGTTTATGGTGTCTGAATCCTATATGCCTCTGCTGTCTATGCTTAACAGTGGTAGGAATTGGTGTATATATACAAATCATCGTCATCACATTACTATATCAGGATTTGCACATATCATTATTAATATGGCTTACTAGATATATTTTTACATCTTTTTAGCAGATATGCATCAAGACCACGGGATTCTAAATTAAAGCTCTTAATTACATTCTTCATTTGTCTCCTTCCTTACCTTTTCTTTTCTTCTGAATCCACAGAGAAGCCCACCTGTTCTATATTGCTATAATCCTAATGTATCATTCGCTAAATCTCTGCATTACTTAATGAACATTAATTAATTAGGTTAAACTTTAGCTATTTTGAAATATGTACATAATGAGTAACTATAATATTACGTTTATACATTTAATTCACATATAATAAACTATTCTTAATTTTTAATATATTTTAATCATTTTGAAAGTTATCTGTAATGTTCAATATTTCAACTATTCCGATTAAACAGTGAGAAAAGGCAGACGGTATTCGTCCTATTTCATTCAGTCGTATAAGAAAATTACAACTCCAAGTTTAGAGAAAGAGATGAGGAAAATTGAGAGAAGAAACAAGATGAGAGAGAGAGAGTTTCATAACAGATTCAGCATATCCTATTCTCCGTGTCCACATTCCCTATATCGCATAAGTTGGTTAAGCCGTTATTCCCTTGCTGCTGACGTTGCTTGCCAAACGAATCCTTGCAGTTTCCTTGAGGGTATTCTATTCCTCGTACTTCTCCTTGGGCCTTGAGGATCCCCTGGGTCATAGTCAATCATGGGCTTCGCTGTACTCATAACAGTGCCATCCCCATCAAGAACGAGCTTGTCCGCAAGCTCCAAATTAGGAAACAGCGTGCACAAGTGGTCCTTATCCTCCCACGTGGCTTCAGATGCAGGGAGGCCTGCCCATTGGACCAAATATTGCTCGACCAAGTGAGTAGAACGTTGTATCGTCCGTTTGTCCAAAATTGAAGCAGGTTGTAAGATCATGGTAGCCGCAGAATCAACCAGATGCAGGGGTGTGACTTGCTGATCTGGTTGGCCGATGCACTTCTTGAGGAGTGAAACGTGAAACACAGGATGAATGTGAGCAGACACTGGCAAGTCAAGTTGATAAGCGACCGTGCCGACTTGACTCAGTACCTTGTAGGGGCCAAAATAGCGCCTGCCAAGTTTACTATGGCGTTGTAAACGCACAGAATGCTGACGGAAGGGTTGTAATTTAACGTACACCCAATCACCCACAGAGAAGGAGAGCTCCCGACGGTGGCGGTCAGCGAAATGTTTCATCCTAGCTTGTGCCTTTCTCAAATTGTCTTTAAGCAAGCGAAGAACCTGGTCACGTTCAAGAAATTGACTGTTGACTAAAGAGTTGCCAGTAGAATCTTTAAGGTACCTTGGAATGGTGGGAGGTGGACGGCCATACAGAATTTCAAAGGGAGTCATCCCCGCTGCGGTCTGGTAAGCCGTGTTGTACCAGAACTCCGCCCAAGGAAGCATCTGTAACCAACTTTTGGGTTTATCAGCTACATAACATCGGAGGTACATTTCAAGACATTTGTTCAAGGCCTCGGTCTGCCCATCGGATTGAGGATGATAGGCTGTACTCATGCTAAGGGTTGTCCCCTGCAAACGATGAATTTCACGCCACAGCTCACTAAGGAAACGTGCATCGCGGTCAGTAACAATATCAGAGGGAACCCCATGTAAGCGAACAAATTCTTGGACAAAAGCTTCAGCCACTGTCAGAGCCGAAAAGTGGGTCGGAAGAGCCACGAAATGGCCATACTTAGACAAACGATCTACAATCACCATAATAACAGACCTCCCTTTGACCACAGGCAACCCAACTATAAAATCCATGCTAATACCTTCAAAGACCAGATTAGGAATAGCCAAGGGCTGTAATAATCCACCAGGGCAGAGCGTAGAATGTTTCATTTGCTGGCAAATCTGACATTCAATAACAAATTTCTTAACATCCTTTCGCATGGCCATCCAAAAGAAATTAGCAGAGAGGCGATGTAAAGTGCGTGTGATTCCAGCGTGGCCACCAACCTGCGAAGAGTGAAACTCATGCAAAAGCTGGAATCGCAAGTCAGAATCAGAAGGAAGGACCAAGCGGCCCTTAAACAACAAAAGACCATCAGTGAAGGAGAAACCAGGCAAAGACAATGGTTCCTGCAGTAACTTTTGCTGTAGAGTAAGCAGTTCAAGATGTACCAAATTAGCGCGGCGGATATCCGAAACAATATCAAAAGTAACAGAGGAGAGGGCCAAAAACTGCGAGCTAGGTATCCGGGATAGAGAATCAGTAGCTGTGTTCAACTTGCCAGGCCGGTAAATAACATCAAAATCATACCCGATGAGCTTACCGAGCCACTTTTGTTGGTCTGGCGTTTGAATGACTTGCTCCGTGAGATTCTTAAGCGGTTGTTGATCTGTAATGATGGAAAACTTGAGGCCCAACAGGTATTGACGCCATTTGGCAATTGCTTGTGTAATAGCGAACATCTCACGCTGGTAAGTGGAGGCTTGTCGCATGCGGTCACTTAATTGTTGACTGAAATAAGCGATGGGGTGACGATTTTGACTCAAGACCGCACCAATACCCGTGCCCGAGGCATCCGTTTCAACAGTGAAAGGAAGAGTGAAGTCGGGTAATTCCAGAACAGGAGCAGTGCTCAAAGCATGTTTCAGAGCGTCAAATGCCTTAGTGGAAACGTCAGTCCAAATAAAATTGTCCTTCCGTAACAGATCTGATAAGGGACCAGCAATCATAGCAAAGTGTCGAATGAAACGACGATAGTAGCCGGCAAGGCCAAGAAACCCACGTACCTCCTTCACAGACGTAGGGACTGGCCAAGCTTGTATGGCGCGGATCTTTTCAGGATCCACCGAGACACCATGTTGAGAGATGATATGGCCCAGGTAACCCACGGAGGTGAGGCCAAATAAACATTTTGATTGGTTAGCAACAAGCTGATGCTCCTGTAATGCCAGTAAAACCAGTTTCAAATGACCCAAATGAGATTCCCAAGTGGCACTGTACACTAAGATGTCATCAAAAAACACGAGAACAAAACGGCGAAGAAATGGGCGAAAAACATCATTCATCAATGCCTGGAACGTAGATGGCGCATTAGTCAAACCGAAAGGCATTATGAGAAATTCGTAATGCCCGTCATGAGTTCGGAAAGCAGTTTTATACTCATCACCAGCCTTAACGCGTACTTGGTGATACCCTGCTCGAAGATCCAGTTTGGAAAAGTACTTGGCGCCGTGAAGTTCATCAAATAGTTCATCAATTGAAGGAATTGGAAAGCGATCGCGGACTGTAATGGCATTCAAAGCGCGGTAGTCTACACAGAATCGCCAAGTCCCATCCTTTTTGCGAACCAACAAGACTGGGGACGAAAATGGACTGGTACTCGGTCGAATAATCCCTTCCGCAAGCATGCCGGCAACTAATTTCTCAATTTCATATTTTTGAAAGTGAGGATAACGATACGGTTTGACGTTCACCGGACCACTATTGGGAAGTAAATGAATCGCATGATCCGAACTGCGTATCGGTGGCAACCCTTGAGGCCGCGAAAAAACATCCGCAAACTGCTGAAGGATCGAAGCAATATCCGCAACAACAGTCAAATCCCCATCCCCACCATCAGATACAAATTCCAATCGAAAATAGGCAACAATGGCATGTGTCTTTTGAAGACGACGCAAGCCATTAAACTGCACCGGCTGGGTTGTGGGAATGGAATCCCCCTTCCAACGGATGGTCTTTTGGTGATCAGTGAATTCAAAAGTGGAAGCCCGATAATCGGTCATAACCGGCCCCAAAGTTGACAACCAAGCTACTCCCAAAACCATGTCCCACCCTTGAATCGGTAACACGTAAAAATCAACCACAATTTCATGCCCCTGAATTCTGACTGGGACCTGTCTAGCAATGCCCGTACAAACCAAACGCTCCCCACTCCCCACCAAGACGGAAAAACTTGGGGTGGCCGTAACAGGGAGATTGAGAAATTTAGCAACCCGGGTCTGCACGAAATTATGAGTGCTCCCTCCGTCGAGCAACACCTGCACGGATTTCCCAAAAACCGTCCCCTGAAAACGTAGGGTAGAAACAGAGCAACCGCCGGCTAAAGCATTATACGAAATTGCAGAATGGAGTTGGTCATCGTCAACGGGTTCCGATTCTGGAACCGATAACAGAGGAGATGAATCGGAGGGGTGGAGATCTGGGGGCTCAGAATCGTCCTCCAACAACAACAATTGTGATTTGGCACGACACTTATGATCCCATGAAAACTTCTCATCGCAGTGGTAGCACAAGCCCTGGGCACGACGCTGAGCAACCTCCATCGGCGATAAGCGGCGAAAAGGGACTTTGGAACCACCAGGTAACGTAGCTGTGGCGGCAGTGGAATGTTGGGGTGTGGCAGGGTTGAAGGCCGAAAGCTGAGTGGAATGCTTGGGAGTGGGTAAAATGGGCTTTGAATTACCCAAAGCTGGTTTAAGGTGGCCCTTCTCCAAAGCCAGCCGCTGTTCATGTAATTGGGCCAATGACATGGCCTCCTCCAAGGTCGTTGGTTTATGAACCAACACTGAAAGCTTAATATCAGGTCGTAAGCCAGAGATAAAGCAGTGAACCAGAAAGGGAATGGGTAAGTAAACCGTGCGATTGGTGAGAGCTTCAAACCGAGAGCGATATTCAGTAACAGTAGAGAGTTGGTGCAATTTCGCCAAGATCCCCTCAGGCTCCTCCAGTTCCTTGGAACGAAAACGCTGCAAAATCGCCGTTGTGAAGGCCGTCCACCCGGCGAGCTGGCGATTACGATGCATCCAATCATACCAATCGGCTGCAGCATCATCGAAATAAAATGAAGAAATCGTCACACGATCATCCGCCTGGATTTGGTAAAAATCAAAATAACGCTCGGCCTGCAGGACCCAACGATCCGGATTAACGCCGGAGAAACGAGCAAGCTGGACTGGAGCTGGTTTATGCCGACCCAAGGGAAAAGACCCCGACCCCGAACCTTCACCCAGTGGCGGGTCCCCAGTTTTCTTATTGCCACGGGAAAAATGTCCCAAAACCTCCTGCAATAGCAGCTTCTGGTCTTCAAAGGACGAAACCAAAGTGTCCAGATCACGCCGAAACACAGTTTGAGCATCGACCACCATCTTAACATTGTCATCCAAAACCTTCAAACGAGTGTTGTGCTCTGTCATCTATACAGAGAGCAATGAAAGCACCAATGTAATGTTCAATATTTCAACTATTCCGATTAAACAGTGAGAAAAGGCAGACGGTATTCGTCCTATTTCATTCAGTC
>JANIPM010000231.1:12250534-12262264 GCA_027478405.1 Erythroxylum cassinoides
AATTAAACATTAAATTCTTTGAAGAATAAGAAAAATCTTTTTCAATATATTTTAATTTCTTTAATTTTTAATCTATTCTTTAATAGTTTAATACTGTTGAGTCTTTTAAATTTTAAGTTTTTTATATTACCAATTGACTTTTGGTGTTCTAAAATATTAATCACTTGATTTTATATTAATTTTTAATTTTTGGTTGAGATTAGGGAATTGAATAGGCCAGTTAGTGTAGATTAGGTTCAATATGCCCAAGTTAGAAGCCCTAGTGCTTGGGTCAGACAAATACATCAAAATGCTGTTGGATTTAACGTTTTATCAATTTTGCATACTCAAAGAACACTGCCTTTTCTTTCTACAGCCTTTTGTACCTCAATGGAAGACATCGAAGATTTGCTCGTTGGAAGTGGCAATGGTGCTCCTCCTGGATTTAGGTTGCCGCTTAATAGTGTTGGAGTAAAACCCAGAAAGCATATCAAAAACAAACCTAGCTTAACTGCCCATAGCCTCACTCAATCTCCTTTCTCTCCGAAAGTTCCCGGCTCTCAGGTGAGGAAGACATACACTCCCTTTATCTGTCTCTGAATTTGCGTTCTTTTATATGTGGCAGTTTCGTTTTCTAACGTTCTTCAATCTCTTTGTACCCCAGACTATATATATCAAGACTTTTGGATGCTCTCACAATCAGGCAAGTTCTTTTATTGAATTCACGGCTATCCCAGTTCGTAATTGGATGTTTGATGTAGTTTACAAATTCTCTACATGTGCTTCGTTTTAACCCGGATGATTTTTTGCAGTAGTTTGCTCCTTGAAATGTTGTTAAGTTGTTAGTATGAGGTTTATATATATTAAATTCATCACATATTGGTGAATGCCAGCTTATGTGCACTGAATGAGCAACATGATCAGCCCTTTGATTTCGTTTTGATTTTTGATTCTGCCTTTGATGCATGTGCTTGTCGATGCCCTTCTGGTTGGGAAAGGTTATACTTCTAGAGTATTAGGAAGCTAAAGGCTGAGAACTGAAAAAGAAAAGTTTGAAGTTTTGAAGGCTGTTGAAGCTTTCTATGTAATATGATGGTCCAAGATCAAAAGTGTGTTACTTTACTTTCCCAGCTGCTTTTGGAGTTGAGTGATGGTGAAAATGTTAACATCCTTCTAGAGGTTATTCTGTGCGCTGACATTCTGTGAATGGGAAGTATACCACCAAGGCAGTAAACTTACAGTTCTACATAAACAATGAGTAGGTTCGGTTTGTAGGCAAATGAGGATCATTTAATACTATTCAGTTCTGGATACAGCACTTTTTCCTTTATTGCGTTGTTTCATTTCATTTCTTTAGTGGCAATTGTTAAGTAACACCACTTTTCATTTCATTTTTTTCTGCCTAGCAAAAGAGTGTTGTTGAGGAAACAGATTTAAGCAGTCCTAAAACCACTTGTTTTTGGAAGTGTCAACTATAATGGAGTTGCTAGCTGTCAGACTTAAAGTTAAATCCAGAGTGATTCATGACAAACATCAAAATTGGGGTTTCAACATCCAAAAGATCAAAGAAAATGAGAAAATCATTGAAACATCTCTAAATGAATTAAATAAGATTATCACAAATCATGACATATTTTTGGGAGTCTCTCCATGTAATCAGCGCTGATACATCATTGTGCATGTCTTAACATTCCTGTATAGACAGTGATGGTGGCAGCATAAGGTTGTTGTATGATAGCAGCTTCTTTTCGTGGTCTTTTAAAAGGAAAATCAATGGTGGCTAATGGTGAAAAGAATAGGCTTGAATGTTTTTGAAAATTTGAGAACTTATGCATAGCCTATAGTATCAGTGGTACTGTAGGTCAAGAGTGTTCAAAAAGACTCACTTAGACAAAGTCAATGAAGGGTCGGGGAGTTGATTTGTCTTCTATTTCATTATTTTCTTCTCTTTTTATGGCTGATTCTATCTGGTATTCTTGCATTTTTTAAGACATGTCTTATTCTGACCAAAAAATTTTTTCCCAATAAACGGACATTTTATGACAGAGTGACAGTGAATACATGGCCGGTCAGCTTTCATCATATGGTTATGCACTAAGCGACAATCCTGAGGAAGCAGACTTGTGGCTGATTAATACGTGAGTTCTCTTCCATTTCTTATTGTTCTGTAAAAATTCAATCCATGTACTTAACACCAAGACTGCGCCCCTATAAGAGCAAAAAGTCGCATGCTGGGATGTTGGATGAAATAGCTGCACAGATGTTATGAATGTTTTATCCTTGATGATTTTAAATGGTTAAGTGAACACGCTAGAGGCAGTTTTAGTTGCAGTAACAATTTACGCTTATCCATTTATTTTTACTTCTAGAGAAAGTAAATTTAGATAAATGCACAAGGTCTTTAGATGAGTGGAAAAGACTTTTTGTGGGAATTCCTGCCTCTCCAAAGGGTAATCATCAGCTAACCCCATTTTGTAGACCACATGAAATCAGCACCAGTTAACAGTTTCCTGCAGCTAAGGAGTTGGGTGATGCATGACAGCATACAAAATGTATTTCTTTGTTGGAATGTGGACAAACTTGTTGTTGCTTGGGTGTTGATGATTTGTATTCCCTGATGCAGATGCACTGTAAAGTCGCCAAGTCAATCTGCCATGGATACGCTGATAACAAAAGGTAAAAGTGCAAAAAAGCCATTGGTAGTTGCTGGTTGTGTGCCCCAAGGAAGTCGAAACTTGAAAGAGCTAGAAGGAATCAGTATAGTTGGAGTCCAACAAATTGACCGTGTGGTTGAAGTTGTAGAGGAAACTCTGAAAGGTCATGAGGTGCGGCTGTTGAATCGCAAGACTTTGCCAGCTCTTGATCTTCCAAAGGTGATAGGTCTACAGTCATATTGTGGTTTTAATATGTCCTTCCATCCCATAGGATTTATTTGTGGGTTTATATTCCAAAATATTCTCTCCATCGTATTCACTAACATTACATACGCACAGAGGATTTCCCATGTAACAACTCCCCATCCACCCAATGGGTGAAAAAGAAAACTAGATGTCAGTTTGAAATTGCTGATGCACTTTCGTTTAATCATCTTGAATCACATTTTTCTTGGATTATGACTTCTCTTGTCTTAACATGTATTAAACTTGATATTCCCCTCAGGTTCGTAAGAACAAGTTTGTTGAGATTCTTCCAATTAATGTTGGTTGTTTGGGGGCATGCACTTACTGCAAGACAAAGCATGCCCGTGGTCATTTAGGGAGCTACACTATAGACAGCCTTGTAAGTCTTTACTAGAATAATTGATCTTCCTTGATATGGGATTATTCTCCATCTGAAATTTCTCTTCTTCAGGTAGAACGTGTAAGAACTGTTGTATCTGACGGAGTCAAGGAAATATGGTTGAGCAGTGAAGATACTGGAGCCTATGGTAATTCTTTCATGTTTATGATTTCAAACTTTTGAGTCACTTAATTAAAATATGGTAGAAGTTCCTAGATTTATTTTGAGACAAACCTCAGACCTTCCATCTCTACGTGTACACAGTTAACAAGTGATTATTGATCATCATTTATATAATTAATACTCATTTCTACAATTGCTAACAATATGTTATGACAACAAAATATTAGCATGATTAGATTAAACTTGCTATCTCACAGGTTGGAGAAACTATCTAACCACTTAAGTTATACCTGTTTACCTGCTTAAATTTCTCCTAATAAATGCAACTGTAATTTGAATGGTTTAAAATTTTAGCTGGTATTATGAAATTTTGAATCTGCTATATTATGTTGTTTCAAATTTTTTTATTTTTAGATTTAGTTCTAATTATTCTTTTAGTTACGTGGCATTGTTTTAAAACATGGTTAATTGTTGAACTTTTTCTCAGGTATGTTCTGTAAATATTGACTACTCCATGAATGTATAGCATGTTGACTGTTGAAAATGAAAATGAAAATGAACTACTAATCTCCATATTATTCAGCATCAAAAGTCAGTTTCTTAGAAGCTCAGTTTAAGCTCATCCAAATCGTCATCTGTTGTTTGAGAAAAATAATTGCATTGGCTATTATTCCTTTATCTTCAGTTAAGCTATTGAGCAAATCTTGATATTCTTAAAATCTTACAGGTCGTGACATTGGGGTTAATCTTCCAAAATTATTGAATTTTATTGTTTCTGCGCTCCCTTCTGATGCTAGTACTATGCTTCGAATTGGGATGACAAATCCTCCTTTTATCCTTGAGCATTTGAATGAGATAGCTGAAGTTTTGCGTCACCCATGTGTATATTCCTTTCTTCATGTTCCTGTGCAATCTGGGAGTGATGCCATATTGAGTGTAAGTAGAATGAATCTTGGCAGCTGGATGTTTGCTTTTCCTTTATTGCTTATATTGATATATGTTTTACAACCCTTAAAAGTGATTATACCCCCCTAGTTGTGAAATGGTACAAATTACGTGAGCTTGCTGACTGCATCTTCTATTTAACGATCATATCTCATTTGTTTCACTATTTTTGTTTCAGGCAATGAATAGAGAATACACTGTGGGCCAGTTCAGGACTGTGGTAGATACATTGACTGATCTAGTTCCAGGGATGCAGATTGCTACTGATATCATTTGTGGATTCCCTGGTTTGTTTGCAGAATCAATTCCTGCTCATGGTTTTCTGCACTTCACATTCATAAAGTTCTTGAGTTAATATTTTTGGACTGTTAGACAATTTAGGCACTACAGCCACTTGGTCCCTGTTAAATGCGAAAATCTAAATGTTTGATTTGTTTTCATTCAAGTTTTCATATGATTGGGCTGATAGTTGGAAAGACATAGAATTTTCTTGAGAATTTGGACGGTTTGTGCATGATATTCTTGGAGCTGGAGAAGTTTGCTTGGATGATTCTAAAATATATGATAAACACTGTTTTTGTTTTGTAGGTGAAACAGATGAAGATTTTGCCCAAACAGTCGGCCTTATTGAGGAGTACAAATTTCCTCAGGTTCATATTTCACAATTCTACCCTCGACCAGGTGTAATGTTGGTTACTTTTCACTCCTCTCATTATCTCATACATGCAATTGTTTGTTGAGTCCTTTAAATTTTGCACATTACGTTTTGGTCTTAGAGTGTGCTATGGCATTTGATTTCAGTTCTGGGGTATGTATAATCACTTAATACAATTCTTTCACTTGTTTTGAAAACCCAGGTACCCCTGCTGCTCGGATGAAGAAAGTTCCAAGTAATATAGTGAAGAAACGGAGCCGTGAGTTGACATCTGTTTTTGAGGCCTTCACTCCATATACCCATATGAATGGCAGAGTGGAAAGAATATGGATTACCGAAATAGCAACTGATGGAATTCACTTGGTAAGACCATATAGTTTCTCCATTCAGCTTGTATGAGCCTTTGGATTCAGCTTTTCCTCGTGATGTACTGAGCTTAAAGTCGAGTAGATAAGACATTATTCATTTTTGGTATCAGTTTTTACCTTAGTCCCACATTAATTGCCTTGGAACTGTGTTCATAGGCACCTATAGTGCTGTTATTGGTTACAAGTTTTCCCTTCTACCCATCATTTTGAACATATTGAATGGGAAAATTTTGAAGCTCAAATACATCCAACCTTTTCTGTTTGCAAGGTTAACTGAATGCATTCTCACGCATGTCCACACTGCCCTTTCTCTCTTGCTTATTTTTTGTAAGAAAGTTTTATTCTATTGTATAGATTGTTCCAGTCTTTTTATTTACATATGCTAATTAACAATTCAAAAAGATCTCGATTGTGTATTTTTCCAAACTGAATGATTGTTCTTTCATTTTTTGCAAGGTTGGCCACACAAAGGGATATATTCAAGTTCTTGTTGTAGGTCCTGAAACAATGCTAGGCACTTCAGCTATTGTTAAGATTACCTCTGTTGGAAGGTGGTCAGTTTTTGGAGAGGTGATTGAGACTGTAAACCCAAAATTGGAGACAAATTTCATCAAGCAAATCTCTACTAGCGACGGGCGTTCTCCATGTTCTGACTCATGTGAGGACTGTACATGTTCAAGGGAACCAGAGCCTAGTGCTTGCGGATCAGAGAAATGCAAACAAGAAACTGTTATATCACAGAACAAAACATTGCTTGACGAACAAAATAGAAGAAATCTGCTCGGGTGGCTATTAAGGAAGCGGAAAATCCAGGTTAACAAAATGGTGGAGAATGGGATTGCTTCACAACCCTGTAAGAAGCAAGAGATGCATAGGGGCAGCCTGGCTGACTGGGGTATTGTTGATAGGACTCTCCTTGGAGGGGTGCTTGTCAGCTTATTCACAGTTATAGCTATACTAATACACTTGGGAGTTAGGACTATTTCTTCCAAGTAAATGTTTTTGGTATTTTTGGGCCATTTTTGCACAAGAGCTCTCATAATCTTATCTACTAAAACTTTGCTGCTCCAACTCTGCCTACCTTAGAAGTAACTTTCTGATAGTAAGTGTTGAGCTATGGAGTCATTTGATATTGTGATGAACTTCAATGTTTCCGCTGATCAAAGTATATGGTAATGTACTTGCTCCGATCATACAAAAGCTTTGCCCGTCACCAACATTTGTTCTTAAACTAGACTCCAATAGCTTCGGTGCACCTTTCTTGAAATTTTTAATTTGTAAACAGCTTATCAATATTACACATTTGTACATGATAAAAAAACGGCTACATGAATAGGAGCAGGATATGCTTTTCCGGTGGAAAAGGCATCATCTTTATGGGAGCTGGGCAGCAGGGAATGAATGAATGAAGATCAAAGGTTCCTTTCAGTTCCCCTGCTGCAATAGTAATAATAGATTTATTTCCTCTGTCATTTACTTAGACCCAAACAAAAAATAAAAAAACAACGCGAATAAATGTTTTTCCAACTCATATCAACGTGTCTGATTTGGATGGTAATCTCTTGAAGAAGTTGACGGGTGCAGAGGGCAACTTGCTCCTGAATCGTGGATGTCGCAGGAAGTACATTCCGTAAAGCACTGCCACTACCTGGAATGGAGTAACATAGATAAACACAGCAAAGATGAGTGATAAGAAGATGAAAATGGCTGTAGCCCGAGGATCACGCCAGCTTAATAAAGCCTGAAACCTTTCCCCTTGGCTTGCCAAATCTCCTATCACCGTTTGTACCCTCCCAGCAACACTTCTCAGCCTGTCATATCTCATTCTTACAAGGTCTGATGGTCTTGAGGTAGGAAACTTATCAAACTCCTCATCAAGTTCATCCAAATGAACATTTTCAGCATGAGAAAGCCGAGTATCCATGTACGGTGGATGCCTCGGCCTAAACCGATAATTCCACATGCCAATCACAAAGAGATAAAGGAAGATTGTAGGGAGTATCATTTCTGGGTAGCAGACCAGTATCAAGAACAATATATGCACAAGAATTGTTGTTACTGGGTTTCTCCAGTAGCAAATTTCATTTAGCCATTTGCATACTGCTGTGACGCATAACAGTACCGACATTACGCGTTGGAAGTTGGCCTTGCTTCTTCTCAAGCTAAACATATGGTGATTGGCATCCAACATGTACTCCACAGCTTCACGCCGTAGCGGAGGTTCTGCTCTTTCAAGCCTAGTAGCAATTATGTTCATTGTGTGGAAGCGGAGCCATTCCATTTGCGTTATAGGAATTGGTTGGATATAGTGCATCTTGGGTAGCAATGGCTTACTATATTGAGCGATCATGTTAACCCAAGCTATGGAGGTGAACCTCAATGCCAGGTGAAGTTCCCCATGTTTTTTCAATCCAGATGGTGTCAGGACCAGCAATGGATAGTAATGTGTGTATATTCGGTCCATTTCTAAAGTTGATAGCCGAATTCTAACCTTACCAATTTGCTGATCTCTAGAATCATCCTTGCTACCATTAATGTGCCAATTGTCGAAGACGCCAATGGTAATTACAGTGCAAGAATCATAAACTTCCCAAGTATACTGCTCGTTCCAACGAGGTTCCAGGGTGTCAATAATTGTTCTGGTTCGAACCCATTTATTCCCATACTTTGCCACACAATATGGATCAGTAGTCCTGCCATTCTTGCTCTTCATTGGCATCAAATTTCGCGCACTCAAAATCCCAAGTTCAAGAATTCCGATACTTCCCTTCCTCAGGTGCTTGGATGATGGCTGGAGATCACTGCTGAAATGTGTAGGCTCATCAAGAACATGATACCCTTCCTCTAACCATATACCAAGCAGTATCTTGCTTGAGAATTTCTCCTTCTTTTTCTCACCACCCTCCTCTGCCAATGAAGGCTTTTGCAGATTCAACCACCTAGGATCCGGAAACTTAGTGATCTCAAGTCTACGAGGGATTTCTCTAACTGATATGATCACCTTTCCCATGATCTCATCCTTTCCAGGTCCAACTCTGTCTTCAACACTTACTATGATGAACTCTTCAAAGGGTTCAGATGCCACAAAAATAAAATCGTCCCTCCAAACTGCGTTGATACCTCGCATAGGTGAAGGCCTGGTAACCTTAACCTGATTCCCAAGTTGAACCCTCACGAATGCCTCCGGCAAGCGACCCTTGTCCGATGGCACAAGATCCTGAGCTTCGATGACTTTTACGCGAAGATAATATAGCTTGGGCGAGAAATATACCTTTGATCTTGTATTGGCAAGGTTTGTGTGACTAATGTCATGAGCATCACTGTGCCAAGCGTCGGGAAATGATTCATCTGCTTGTGTTCCCATCCAAACTGCAAGCATAACTTCTCCTTTGCTGATCTTGAACCCTTTCTTGTCCTCCAGCCTGTACCATTGAGGAGCCAATGGACTATCCGGCGGTACGCGAAGAGGGACTTCCAATAGATCAAAGAAAACTCTGCCCACAAAATCATCCTTCGCAAAGTCCTTGTCTTTTACAGTAACTTCAAGCAGATTGGACTGCAACCTTTCTTTAGAGAAAGCAAAGATTTGGTGCCACACAGGATTTTGATTCTTCTCCAGGTGTTTAGTCCTGCCTTTATAGTTCCCAAGCTTGACTTCAACGTATGGATCCAGGCTGCCACTAACATCCATCACAGGAAGATCTCTGGCTTTAACCACATTCACGAACAAGAAATGCATCTGCTCCACTAAATCATAGGTGCTGGCGGTCTTGTCCCCGCCTCGGTACCGCAGGCGAGCAGCCACCGGTGGACTAGTTTCAACCAGCACGAACTCGGGGTTCTGCTTGGGTATATTCATTTGCATTACTGTAGGAGGGCCAGCTCGAACAAAATCAGTTCTTGTCTCAACCACAGGGGACTTTTCCTTCATAACATGTTGAGTCTCAAATCCAAACCCAGAAAAAATAGGGGGTGGAGGAACTTGACTAGCTGTTGCTGTTGCTGGAGCTGGAGCTGGAGCTGTTCCTATAGAGTGAAAAGTCCTAACTTCCTTTTCCTTCTTGGTTTTGCTATTCTTCTTAATCTCTTCAGCTATATCATCTTCATCAAACTTGTTGGTATTGATTGCTCCTAGTGGAGTTGCTTCACTCTCAAGATTACCAGTGGTTGATGGTGGAGCAGGAGGATAAAAATTACCATCATGAGCTGCATAAATCTTTAGTGCTATGTCACCTTTGATATGCGAAAAGAGGCCACGTTTATCAAGAGGGTACCTCTGGATATTTGCTTCCGACTCGGACAAAGGGATGGAGTTGCCTGAGATTCTAACACGTCCAAGAAAGCTCCTATTGTGATCCCCTTTTCGATCACTGTACACCACAACGTCAATGGTCTTGTTGGGAAGATCAGCAGGACTGTTCACATTAAAAACAAGCTTTTGGTTCCAACAAGGGTTGAGGTCTTTAGACTTGACTTGAGTCCTCTGTCGCTGCTCATCAAACTCCACTTCTACAAAGGGACTAGCAGAGCCTTGTCCGTCTTTGGGCATGAGGTCGCTTGCGTCAAGAACTTCAACTACAAGCTTAGTCATGTTGGGATATGGGCTGAAGCTTGAAGAGGCTACTTGTTAAATTTCAAAAGATAGTCCTAAAGGCACTATTTTTATCACCGCAGCCTACTGTATCTTCTTTTCCTGATAACTACAGTGAAAGGAGGAGAGGTGGTGGTGGGTAAAGAAAGAGTAACATGGCAACAGTAAAGAAGCAGGAGAAGAAGAAGAAGAAGAAGAGGAAGATAATTGTGGTTGGAAAAGAAGAGAAAGGCAGGTGGGAGAGAAGCGTTTAAAGGGGTGAAGATTAGGACAAGACGAGATCATCTTGAAGCACGAAGACAGAAACATATGTAAGAAAGATTGAAAAAGACACATTTGGTGTTGGTGGAGTGAAAAAAGGAAAGGTGGACCCTTCCTTGAATATAAAATGAAAGAGAGAGGAGATACTGGTGGTAAATTTGTAGGCTGTATAGAGTCTAGAGAGGAGAGAGGAGAGAGGAGACAGGAGAGGAGGGTTGTGTGAGTATTGGCTGTTACCGCCGTGGGGTCCGAATTTTCTGTCCAAAATTACTCTGTTTTATTTTATTTATTTAAATTTTAATTATTTATTTATATATGATCTATACGAAATTTATATAAATAAGTAGCTGAAATTTAATGAATAAAATAGACAGAATAATCCTAGACAGAAAATTCCAAGTATGCAGTTATGGGGGGTTTGATAGGTTTGAATGGATAGAGATAATGTTTTGAAAGTGAACATTCATGAAACTTACACAACTCTCTTCTTCTTCCATAAAAGAACTGTACGCTCTTAACAGGAACTCTCCTTTTCAGGGAATTAGACAGATGATGTATTATCTGTGTTTAGGTTGAAAGGTAAGCAATTTCATATTTTGTTCTTTTTTACCTAAACAAATAAAAAAGTAGAATCATTCTTCTTTTGTTTTCAATTCATCAATCATTTTTTGCATTAACATCTTATCAGGCAATCAGGTTGGGGATATCCTGTTGCAGTGGTGCTTGTGACTCATCAGTTAGGTGATTCCACTACAAAACCATTTCTTATTGGGTTGGAAAATAATGCTTTAGATGCTAAGATTAGATTAGCTAGCAAAGTTCCTGTTTTCTTTCATTAAGAACTTCTCTCTGTGATTTCTGGTAAAATGGCTATGATTGGAGTGACCTGCACAAGCCAAGTGCAATAAGTGCATGTTGGAACCATTAAATGTCACCTTGTACCTGATTTAATTTGATGTTTCTTTTCTATATATAAATAAAGAAAAACTCAGAACACGTTTCACATTTTGCTAGAAGTAAGGTAACAGATCATTTATTACGTGTTTGGATGGATTTTGAGAAAATTAATTAGTACTTTTTATTATAAAAGTTGTTTTTTAAATAGGCATTTGATTATAAAATAAAAAAAATTAATAGATATAAAACATAGCCTTTTAAAAAGTTCAAAATTGAAACTTTTTAAAAACACTTCTCAAATGACTTTTTTTAGTAAATTTAACAGATCAATTAATGAGTCTATTTTTTAGTTCTTTTTATCCTTATATTTTAGACATAATTCTCACAATATCTACAAACTCATCTTTACGTTTATTTTGATATTTATATAATATTATTTGATTTTTTTATATATTTTAATATTTATTTTTATATTAGTTTATATGTTTTAATATTTATTTTTATATTAGTTTAACTTATGTTATAATCCATTTAAAAAATTTGGATAAATATATTTTTATTTATGGTTTAAAATTATATAATAATTAATATATTATGCTTTAGATATTATTTAATAAACTTTAAATAATATT